>JAXIVJ010003790.1:0-89870 GCA_036785665.1 Chirona hameri
ATAATATATATATATATCGAGCAAAAAAATCAAGCGCCGCGCCGAGATTCGAACCCTGCTCTAGATAACCGAGATTCGAACCCTGCTCTAGATAACCGAGATTCGAACCCTCTCTAGATAACCGAGATTCGAACCCTGCTCTAGATAACCGAGATTCGAGCCCCTGCTCTAGATAACCGAGATATAACACGGTAACCATTACACTATCAAGCGTCTATCAAGCTCGGGGGGCCGGTGGCATGCCAATATCAAGTTCAAGTTCAAGTTCATGAATTTCAAGGAGCGTCCACATAGTGGGTATTCTGCACCTTAGTCATAGCTGTCATGGCTGTCATAGCATAGTCATGGCTCATGATGCAGAACATACATACACAGTTGAAAGCGATGCAGTCAGCAGATACAGTCGATACAGTCAATCAGCGATTTATAAAGCAGTCAGGAACGCGCGGCCGGCGAGCGGGCATGGACGGCAGCCGCTGGCAGTCCGGTTCCATGCGGCGGCAGCTCGGTACGGAAACTGCCGCTGAGTGGCGGTCAGCCGGACGCGAGGCAGATGGAGTGAGCCAACGCCGTCCGAAACAGCTCGAGTCTGGCGTTGGGAAGACTCGGCACTTGTCGCAAATAGAGCACGCAGAGCGTGGGGCGACTCGCTGACATGCAGCGCCCTGTGCACGTTCAGGCAGTCACGGTGGCGAACAGTTTCCGCGACTCTCTGCCATCCGAGTTGCTTCAAGGGCAGGGGATATGTGGTCGCAGCGGCGAGTACCACCCACAAGCCTGGCAGCGAAGTTGATTATTATCTGCACTCTACCTAGGTGACACTCGGCCGCGCCACTCCAGACAGACAGGCAGTAGAGGATGTGCGGGAAGACGTGAACTTGGACTAAGAGCTTCAGAACCCCAGGAGTGAAATGGTGCCGAGTTTTGAAGAGGGACACGAGGATTGCGTTGCAGCGCCGAACGATTAAGGAGATATGGGGTTCCCAGGTGAGGTGTGGTCGAGGAGTACACCCAGTACCTTCACTGAAGATGATGGATAAATATCTGTGGCCAGAAGTAGTAATGTGGAAGTTGTTGGTCTTTTTGAGGGAGGGTTTGTGCCAACCAGCATGAAGTCTGTCTTTGTGGGGTTCATTTTGAGGCTATTAGACTGGAACCAGTTTTGTAGGCACTGGATCGACTCCTCGACCCGGGCTTTCAAGTTAGAGAGACCGACGACATCAGGAGTGGGCGGAGTCAAGAAGTTGGGGTGTCGTCGGCGTAGGATAGAAGGAGGCCGTGGGGAAGGAAGTTGGGTAGGTCATTGATGAAAATGAGGAAGAGGATTAGGACCCGACTAGGGAATCCCTGGGCCACCCAATGGGATAGGGGTAGAGTGATTGAGCCACCGCTGACCGTCCTGTCTCCTACCGCTCAGGTAGTCCCTAAACCATTCCGAGGACACCCCGCACTGTGCAAGCTTACTGAGAAGGACGTCATGATCAATACTGTCGAAGGCTTTGCTGAGGTCGAACGTCGTTAATCGACGCGACATGGCCGTTGTCGACATCCCTTGCCAGCCATTCCACAGCGTCGATCAGAGCGTCCTCTGTCGAGTGACATAGACGGTAAGCATATTGCATTGGCGTCAGTACATGGTGGTCAAGTAGGGTAAGAGCTGAGCTGCGAGCAGACGACCTTCTCCGCGATTTTCGACAGTAACAGAGAGTATAGAAATGGGCCGAAAGTTGTTGAGGTCAGACCAGGGCCTATTTTAACATGTTAACGGGGGGCAAATGCCCCCCCCCCCCCCCCCCCAGAGTGAGCCGTTTTGCCCCCCCCCCCCCCCCCCCAGTCAAGAAATGTTGCCCACCCTGATTTCAGTATTTCCATGTCATTTTCGCTTGGTAGGTATTCAATTAAAATAAAATATGCTTACCTGGTGGTGGTGGTTATTTTTTTGGTGATAAATGCACTGGCAGATCCAGCCTCTCGCCGTGGGGGGAGCATCTTTTTGTGGATAAAAGGAACACCATTTTTTTCCCTCCACGGATTTGGACCGGTCATCTTATTCTGGTATTCAAGCTTAAGAAATTCACTTTAAAAAAATGTGGATTTCTTTTTTTCACGAAAAAAAATATCTTATTTTTTGGGGGTCAAAACACAAAATTTTGAAAATCCGAGATTGCCATTTTGAAGAGAATGTCCTTCCTTTTCTTTTGACGTTTTTTTTGCAATTTGATTCAAAACTCTATTTGTTTACAAAAAAAAACTATTTGATTGTTCAAACATTTATCGTTTTTTCCACCAAAAAATGGCATGACATGACGTGATTAAAACGTCATTATCTCCCACAATACATGAATTGATTTAAATTTTGTGAGAAGACGTAGAATTGAATGCAGCATAAGGTACTGAAAGTTTGACACTGATATCTATCATAGTTTTCAAGTTATTGAGAAAATCCGGGAGGGGGGGCAGATTCTGTCCCCCCCCCCCCCCCCCCCCCTTCCCCAGCGTGGCGCGGGTAAGTGTCACAGGGGCTGTTTGAATTGCATCAGGTGCGCTGTTTTTGTCTATCATTGAAAGAAAGGGATACATACAAACTTTAAATTAAATCATTCGAGGAAAAAACTTACTTTTTAATAAGTTTTCTCCTAAGATAATTGTTTTTCGCGCTCAGTGCAGGGGAACGCGCGGGGGGCATACTTGTATTGAATGCTCCTCCCAGATTCCTGTGGGAGAATTGTCTCTGATGCCCCCCCCCCCCCCCTGGATCCGCCAGTGCCAGCAATTACCGCCAAGGAGAGGCCTCTGACAGACACTTAACACGTGCCCTGGAGGGCCTCTGATAATTAAACGCCCTGGAGGGGGGGGGGGCGGATTCGCCCCCCTCCCCTATGATCTCGAAAACCACGCAACGTAGCGACAAGGGCAAAACAACGTTAGATAGCTCGAGACAAGCTTTTCGAAAGTATTTCGTTCATTTTTTTCTCAGGTCAATATTGAGTTCACCAGAGGTCATCAAGGTCAGATTTTCAAGTTTTCAAGACTTCGCTTCGAACACCCCCAAATATCTCGAGAACTATGATAGTTAGCAGCAAACGGAAAAAAACAATCAAAAGCCCTTGAAACATGCTAATCCACATAAATGTCCTCAGATTTGAGCTCAGGTCAATAGTTTATGCCCTAGAGGTCATCAAATGTCAAAAAGGTGATTTTGGTGTGCAAAATTGTTGTTCACAAATAACTTTTAACTAATAAATATAAAGCAATAATGTTTACGCCATCGCAATTTTCTTGTCAAGGCGCTTCGAATAATATTCATAGTGACCGGGTTACGTTAAACTGAGAAATTTGACCTCAGGTCAAGGTCAAGTGTTGACCCAAGTTGGTCATGTTGCATATTGGGAGGCGTATCTCGGACGAGACAAACACATTGGTACCATTTTCTCTTCTCTATCTGCATTATCTCGATAGTTATTGACAAAACAGTGTTGGCGGTCACACAATTGACCAGACTTTAGGTCACAGATATTATAAATCCGAGATAAACAAATTGTTGGTAAGCTATGACCTTATGAAGTCCTGCAAGATTGAAACCGATCGGCGTAAATCTGTGGCTGTGGTACTACTGTAAACGTTTTGGAATTGAGGTCATCACGTGACCTGGTCTGGTGACCTGACCTGAGATGACCCGAAGCCAAGAATTTTACATAATGTGGGAAAGTTTATTTCTAAACAGGTGTGCAAAAAAACGGCGGCGCTGCGCGCCGCCGTTTTTGCGCTATCTTTGAAAAACCAGAGGGGGTGTGCGGATTTCGCCCCCTCCAGGAGGGTGGAATTCATTTTCCCATTTTCCAAATTTGCATAAGCAATTGCAAAAATTGTGTGATGCCGCGAAGCGGCGCGAAATTTTCCGTTTTTTACTGTGGATAGCTGGATTTTGACTGCTGCAAAGACAATTTGTTACGATTTTAAGATAAATTGGGAACGCGCGGGGGGGGGGACTTGTATTGAATGCCCCCCCCCAGATTCCGGGGGGGGGGGGCATTTGGCCCTGACGCCCCCCCCCCCAGATGGTATCAGCCAGTGGATAAATGTATACAAATCCAATGCAAATGTCATGAACTTCCTAAGTTTTAGTATTTCCCAGCCAAAATAAGTATCTTTGAATTATTTCCAGAATATCTTGCATTTCAATATCCTTTGAATAAATTTCTCATTAGCGGTAGAGTGGGGGAGATGGGGGGTTGTTGGATCTGGAACGTCGACACAGAATTTGGACTGGGTGGGAGCAACTGCTGAGCCGATTGTGTTCAATTTTGGTGTATGGTTAGGGAGCTATCAGCCGCCACTTTCCTACAAGTCAGGGATGGGGGTGCTTCTGCATGTGCGCACGTGTGCACCACGTATTTGTATATCAGAAACTACTTCCCTGATCGAGTTGAAATTCCCCATACATTTCCTTTGCGTTCGCTCGTTCATCGCCAACTACGGCGCCTTACTGACGTCTGTCAAGACAGCTCAGATTCGGATTCGGATTCACATTCACCGGACCCCTACGATTTGGCTGAAAATTGGCAAACATGTAGTACTCAGCATCCCCATTCAGTGGTGTAAAGCGTTTCCCCATCACATTGAGCACTTTGACCTCCAGAGGTCATCATAGGTCACGGTCGTTGACCCCGGACCCCTACGATTTGGCTGAAAATTGGCACACATATAGTATTCAGCGTCCCTATTATGTGGTGTAAAGCATTTCCCATCACATGGAAAAATTTGACCTCCAGAAGGTCATCAAAGTTCAAGGTCGTTGACCCGGACCCCTACGATTTGGCTGAAAATTGGCACACATGTAGTACTCAGCATCCCCATTCAGTGGTGTAAAGCGTTTCCCATCGCATTGAGAACTTTGACCTCCAGAGGTCATCATAGGTCAAGGTCGTTGACCCCGGACCCCTACGATTTGGCTGAAAATTGGCACACATATAGTATTTAGCGTCTCTATTATGTGGTGTGATGTGAGCATCTCCCATCACATTGCAAACTTTGACTTCCAGAGGTCATCAAAGTTCAAGGTTGTTGACCCAGACCCCTACGATTTGGCTGGAAATTGGCACACATGTAGTACCCAGCATCCCCATTCAGTGGTGTTAAAGCGTTTCCCCATCACATTAAGAACTTTGACCTCCAGAGGTCATCATAGGTCAAAGTCGTTGACCCCGGACCCCTACGATTTGGCTGAAAATTGGCACACATATAGTATTCAGCGTCCTTATTATGTGGTGTAAAGCATTTCCAATCACATTGCAAACTTTGACCTCCAGAGGTGATCATAGGTCAAGGTCGTTGACCCCGGACCCCCTACGATTTGGCTGAAAATTGGCACACATATAGTATTCAGCGTCCCTATTATGTGGTGTAAAGGATTTCCTATCACATTTAAAACTTTGACCTCCAGAGGTCTTCAAAGTTCAAGGTCGTTAACCCAGACCCCTACGATTTGGCTGAAAATTAGCACACATGTAGTACTCAGCAATCCCCATTCAGTGGTGTAAAGCGTTTCCCATCACATTGAGAACTTTGACCTGCAGAGGTCATCATAGGTCAAGGTCGTTGACCCCGGACCACTACGATTTGACTGAAATTTGGCGCACATGTAGTTCTCAGCATCCCCATTCATTGGTGTAAAGCGTTTCCCATCACATTGAGAACTTTGACCTCCAGAGGTCATCATAGGTCAAGGTCGTTGACCCCGGACCCCTACGATTTGGCTGAAAATTGGCACACATGTAGTACCCCAGCATCCCCATTCAGTGGTGTAAAGCGTTTCCTACCACATTGAAAAGTTTGACCTCCATCCTGTAAACTTTGTCATACAGCTCAGATTCGGATTCGGGATCACATTCACTGGACCCCTACGATTTGGCTGAAAATTGGCACACATGTAGTACTCAGCATCTCTATTCAGTGGTGTAAAGCGTTTCCTATCACATTGAAAACTTTAACCTCTAGAGGTCATCAAAGTTCAAGGTCGTTGACCCGGACCCCTACGATTTGGCTGAAAACTGGCACACATGTAGTACCCAGCATCCCCATTCAGTGGTGTAAAGCGTTTCCCATCACATTGAAAACTTTGACCTCCAGAGGTCATGATAGGTCAAGTTCGTTGACCCCGGACCCCTATGATTTGGCTGAAAATTGGTCCACATGCAGTACTCAGCATCTCCATTCAGTGGTGTGACGCGTTTCCCATCACATTGAGAACTTTGACCTCCAGAGGTAGGTCAAGGTCCCATGGCAATAGGTCAAGGTCGTTGACCCCAGAGTCCTACGATTTGGCTTAAAATTGGCACACATGTAGTACTCAGCATCTCCATTCAGTGGTGTAAAGCGTTTCCCATCACATTGAGAACTTTGACCTCCAGAAGTCATGTTCACCCAAAGTGCTGCCAAAGGTATGATACACATCCCGCATGAGCTAAAGTGGGATTGTTGGCCAAGGTCAAGGTCAGGTCACAAAAGGTCACTATGTTCAAAATATCTACGAAAGTCATGCAACACATGTTTTATGAGCTATTTTCCACGTAGAAATCGATAGTGATAGTAATTTTATCACCTGACTTCATTTACGTGAAGTTAATCGCCGTTCAGGTCAATGAAAGTTCAGGTCAAGTTCAGGTAAATGAAGGTCAAAATTTCAAATTGATAAATATAAATAAAAAGGTTATGTTTCTAGACTAGTTTTGTCTCAGAAATACAGCCGTGTCATTCATTTGTTTGTATCTGGCAAAAAAAAACATACACCCAGTAGCGTAGCTAGGATTTAGCTCCGGGAGGGGGGTCCGCGGCAGATTGAGGGCCCACTGTGTGTGCTTGGGGCCCACAAAATTGAAGGCCCATAATTTTCCAATGCCGGTTTATAGGTAAACGTGATTTCTCTTTAAAATGTTAGACAAAGTTCCGCACAAAACAATGCAACTTGCGTTCACATTATTGTGCAAACAATGTGGAATGTGATTCGTTGCTTCAGTCCAGGGGATGTTTGGTGTAAGTCGTTCCGGTCTACGTAGCATACATTTAACATTGTACAGCGTTTTCAAAGAATTACATCACGCTTTTCTTAGTCTTACGCAGGGCACTACATGGCAGGACCGTGAACGTATACCACCGATTGCACAAACGGTAGAGATGCGCGTTTAAGTATTAAGAGGCAAAATTTTATCTGATGAATGATGATATTATAATATTTCATCTAATCTTGTCATGGATTATGGAAGTATGCACAGAAGCGAGACCCACAAAACATATGCAATATGCATGCTACAGGAACTTACCATTTACAATCAAGATCCGACAGGGACGTCGTACTCGTGTCATGTACTTACCGCGCCGGAGGAAGACTCCACGGTCCGTGGCCGTCGATGTCCCGGCCGCCGCCGATCCGGAGACGACGGCAGGATCTGAGATGGATAAAGGCCTGGTTGGAAACGTGGGTAAACCGGGGAATCGGTTCAGGCGATATTTGAGGAGCTCGAGCAAGGCCATTTCGCTCGTATCAATAGTTGGATTAGGAGAAGACAGAAGTGCACATAAGTCAGGCTGACTGGTAGTGGTTTCGCTTCGTTTTATAATCCATAGCGGCTCAGTTATAAATCATGTTAAATTATTAATTGATAGCTGCTTAATTTGTAAATACAACAGGCTTCAAAAAGCTGTACAAACTTGACCGTACCATCAGGATCCGACAGGGCCATCACGTCTTGACCGGCACCGGAGAGTCTCGGCGCTCGTGGCCGCCGATGTACCGGCCGCCGCCGATCCGGAGACGACGGCAGGATCTGAGATGGATAAAGGTCTGGTTGGATTCCCGCATACCAGCTAAGGGCCCACACACCGATTGAGTGTCTCATTTTCCAAAGACCGGCTGAGAACGACCCAGGTCACTGAGGGCCCACAGACCGACTGAGAGCCACGCAGGACACTGAGGGCCCACAAACCATTTGAGGGCCTCATAGACCAATTGAATGGCCCCACAGACCAATTGGGCGCCCAATAAACCGACTGAGGGTCCTGCAGACCGACTGAGGGCCCCAAGGAATGACTGATAGCTACCTTTCCAGGCCCACCGAAGGTCTCACAAACCAACTGAGAGCGATCTAAGCCCACTGAGGGTCCATGTACTTACTGAGGGCCCCATATACTGACTGAGGTCCCCACAGGCTGTTTGAGAACCTCTTAAACCAACTGAAGGGCCCAATAGGCCGACTTAGGGTCCCATAGACCTACTGAGGGCCCCAAAGACTGACTGATAGCTACCTACCCAGGCCCACTGAGGGCCCACAGACCAACTGAGAGCCTTCTAGGCCCTGAGGGCCAATGGACCGACTCATGACCCCAGACCCATATATCGACTGAGAGCCCCATAGACCGACTGAGGGCCCCGCAGACCAACTGAGGGCCCCGGAAACCTACTGAGGGCCCCAATGACTGACTGCTAACTACCTTTCCAGGCCCACTGAAGGACCCACAAACCAACTGAGAGCGATATAAGCCCACTGAGGGTCCATTACTTACTGAGGACCCCATATACTGACTGAGGTCCCCACAGGCTGTTGGAGAACCTCATAAACCAACTGAAGGGCCCCATAGGCCAACTTAGAGCCAAATAGACCGACTGAGCGCCCCACAGACCTACTAAGGGGTCCCATAGACCGACTAAGCGCACCACAGACCGACTGAGGGCCCCACATACCGACTGAGGGACCCGCAGACCGACTAATAGTCTCAGTTCCCACAGATCGGCTGAGAACCACCCTGACCCAAGGAGCGTCACAGACCGACTGAGAGCCATCCAGGTCACTGAGGGACCCACAGACCGTTTGAGGTCCCCATAGACTAACTGAAGGGCCCCAAATACCAACTGAAGGCCCCATAGACCGACTGAGGGCCCCAAACCTGAATGAAAGCTACCTACACAGGCCCACTGAGGGCCCAATACACCGACTGAGGGCCCCGCAGACCGACTAAGGGCCCCAAGGACTGACTGATAGCTACCTTTCCAGACCCACTAAAGGCCCGAAAACCAACTGAGAGCGATCTAAGCTCACCGAGGGCCCCATATACTGACTGAGGTCCCACAGACTGTTTGATAGCCTCATAACCCAACTGAAAGGCCCCATTGACCGACTGAGGGCCCCACAGACCTACCGAGGACCCCAAACACTGACTGATAGCTACCTACCCAGACCCACTGAGGGCCCACAAACCAACTGAGAGCCTTCTAGGCGCTCTGAGGGCCCATGGACCGACTGAGCGTCCCGCAGACCGTCTGAGGGCCCCGCATGCCAGCTGAGATCCCACAGACCAATTGAGTTTCTCAGTTTCCACAGATCGGCTAAGAACCACCTAGGACCACCTGAGATACGCGCTATGTTCACCCCACGTGCCGCTGTTTCCACACGCGAGACGCGCGCCTCTGATCGAGGTAACCTCCACCTGCACAAGTGCAGATTGACCGCCTCTCAGAAGGCTTTTTCGTATCGGGCTGCAGTTGTCTGGAACCGCCTGCCACCACAAGCTTGTTCCGCCCATTCATTGGATGGTTTTAAGACGCGCTATGCGAAGTGTGATTTTACCGATGTAGTGTAGTGAAGTGTACTCGTTTTTATCGTATTTTGTATATTATTTGTAACACTGACATGAAACCAGAATAGCCACCTCGTGGATGGTTTTTATACACTGATTGATTGATTGATGAGGTCACTGAGGGCCCCCACAGACCGGCTGAGAGCCACGCAGGACACTGAGGGCCCCACAGACCGTTTTGAAATCCCCATAGACCAACTGAAGGGGCCCCATTACCGACTGAAGGCCATGTACCGGACTGATGGCCCGAGGCCCATAGACCGGCTGAGGGCCCCAAACCTGACTGAAAGCTACCCGCACAGGCCCACTGAGGGCCCAATAAACCGACTGAGGGCTCCGCAGACCGACTGAGGGCCCCAAGGACTGAATGGTAGCTACCTTTCCAGGCCCACTGAAGGCCCCACAAACCAACTGAGAGCGATTTAAGCCTACTGAGGGCCCCATATACTGACTGAGGGCCCCACAGACTGTTTGAGAGTCTCATAAACCAACTGAAAGGCCCCATTGACCGAAAGAGGGCCCCACAGACCTGCTGGGACCCCACAGATTTACTGGGGGGCCCACAGACCTACTGAGGGCCCCCAAGACTGACTGATAGGCGATAGCTACCCAGGCCCACTGAGGGTCCCATAAACCAACTGAAAGCCTTCTAGGCCTTCTGAGGGCCCATGGACCGACTGATGGCCCCAGGCCTATAGACCAAATGAGTGCCCCATAGACCAACTGAGGGCCCTCCCTACAGACCGACTGATGGCCCTGCATACCAGCTGAGAGCCCACAGACCAATTGAGTTTATCAGTTTCCACAGATCGGCTGAGAACCACCCAGGTCACTGAGGGCCCCACAGACCGTTTGAGGTCCTCATATGGCCCATTACCGACTGAAGGCCCCATGTACCGACTGAAAGCCCCATAAACCGACTGATGGCCCAGGCCCATAGATCGACTGAGGGCTCCGCAGACCGACTGAGGGCCCCGCAGACCGACTGAGGGCCCCACAGACCGACTGAAGGCTCCGCAAATCGACTGAGGGCCCCGCAAATCGACTGAGGGTCCCGCAAATCGACTGAGGGCCCCATAGACCGACTGAGGGCCCCACAAATCCACTGAGAGCCACCTAAGCCCACTGAGGGTCCCATGTATTTACTGAGGGCCACATATACTTACTGAGGGGCCCACAGACTGTTGAGCCTCATAAACCAACTGAAGGGCCCATAGACCGACTGAGGGCCCCGCAGACCGACTGAGGGCCTCATAGACAGACTGAGGGCCCCAAAGACTGACTGATAGCTGCCTATACAGGCCCACTGAGGGCTCCAAAAACCAACTCAGAGTCAGCTATGCCCACTGAGAGCCCTATGGACTTACTGAGGGCCCATAGACTGATTGAGGGCCCCACAGATCAACTGACAAATGCTAAAATTGTGTCCCAATAATCGGTTATCCCTGGATTTCAGTAACAAAAAAAAACTTGAAACATCTGAGGGGCCCCATATAGAATAAAACCGGACTAAAAAAATCAAAAATCAAAACGCCACGGGGGGTCCTAGGACCCCTAGGACCCATCCGTGGCTACGCCACTGCATACACCCATACTGCCATAAGCCATAAGTAAGTCAAAAATGGTGATATAATTCTAAAATTTGGTATGGTAGTTTCTCATATGTGGTTTCTCTGATATATATTCCGGCTTTTTGAATATCTTCGAAGAAAAAAAAAATTATTTTGTGGGCATTTTCCCCCCAACAAAAACTTTGTGTATTTGTGGTCAAAAACCAAATTGTCCAAAATCCGAAGCCATCTTGTACCCCTTGCTATTTTCTATCTTTTCATGTTGATGGATTGCATGTTACACAAAATATGGCATTTTACGGTCTATTACATTTTAGCTGATTTTGGTGTAAAATTTGTGTGTAGTGACTTCACTGAATTCGCTATAACTCGAAATTTTGTCGACAAAATTGATTTATTTTTCACAGAAGACGTAAACGTAATTTAGAAGAAGGTACCCGAAGTTTCACGTTGATGGCCCTATTCATGTTTGAGCTATTACGAAAATTAATCAGGGGCGTTAAACGCCACGCCCGCCCGCCCGCCCCCCCCCCCACATTTTGCAATGAAAACAAAATTCTCGTCACGCCAAAGAAGAAGCAAAAAAGGGAACAAAAATGACCGAACTTGACCTATGATGACCTCTGGAAGTCAAAGTTTTCAATGTGATGGGAAATGCTTCACACCACTGAATAAAGACGCTGAGTACTACATGTGTGCCAATTCTCAGCCAAAACATAGAGGCTCGGGTCAACGACCTTGAACTTTGATGACCTCAGGAGGTCAAAGTTTGCAATGTGATGGGAAACGCTTCACACCACATAATGGGGACGCTGAGTACTACATGTGTGCCAATTTTCAGCCAAATCGTAGGGGTCCGGGTCAACGACCTTGATCTTCGATGACCTCTGGAGATCAAAGTTTTCAATGTGATGGCAAATGCTTTACACCACATAATAGGGACGCTGAATACTATATGTGTGCAAACTGTGAGCCAAATCGTAGGGGTCCACGGTCAACGACCTTGACCTATGATGACCTCTGGAGATCAAAGTTCTCAATGGGATGGGAAACACTTCACACCACTGAATAAAGACGCCGGGTACTACATGTGTCCCAATTTTCAGCCAAATCGTAGGGGTCTGGGTCAACAACCTTGATCTTTGATGACCTCTGGAGGTCAAAGTTTTCAATGTGATTGGAAATGCTTTACACCACATAATAGGGACGCTGAATACTATATGTGTGCAAATTTTCAGCCAAATCGTAGGGGTCCGGGGTCCACGACCTTGACCTATGATGACCTATGGAGGTCAAAGTTTTCAATGTGATGAGAAATGCTTTACACCACATAATAGGGACGCTGAACACTATATGTGTGCCAATTTTCAGCCAAATCGTAGGAGTACGGGGTCAACATCCTTGAGCTAGGATGACCTCTGGAGGTCAAAGTTCTCAATGTGATGGAAAACGCTTTACACCACTGAATAGGGATGCTAAGTACTACATGTGTGCCAATTTTCAGCCAAATCGTAGGGGTCCGGGTCAACGACCTTTAACTTTGATGACCTCTGGACGTCAAAGGTTGCAATGTGATTGGAAATGCTTCAGACCACATAATAGGGACGCTGAATACTATATGTGTGCCAATTTTCAGCCAAATCGTAGGGGTCCGGAGTCAACGACCTTGACCTATGTTGACCTCTGGAGGTCAAAGTTTTCAATGTGATGGGAAATGCTTTACACCACATAATAGCGATGCTGAGTACTACATGTGTGCCAATTTTCAGCCAAATCGTAGGGGTCCGGGGTCAACGACCTTGACCTATGATGACCTCTGGAGGTCAAAGTTCTCAATGTGATGGGAAACGCCTTACACCACTGAATGGGGATGCTGAGTACTACATGTGTGCCAATTTTCAGCCAAATCGTAGGGGACCGGGGTCAACGACTTTGACCTATGATGACCTCTGGAGGTCAAAGTTTTCAGTGTGATGGGAAATGCTTTACACCACATAATAGGGACGCTGAATACTATATATGTGCCAATTTTCAGCTAAATCGTAGGGGTCCGGGGTCAACGACCTTGACCTATGATGACCTCTGGAGGTCAAAGTTTTCAATGTGATGGGAAGTGCTTAACACCACATAATAGGGACGCTGAATACTATATATGTGCCAATTTTCAGCTAAATCGTAGGGGTCCGGGGTCAACGACCTTGACCTATGATGACCTCTGGAATTTAAAGTTCTCAATGTGATGGTAAACGCTTTACACCACTGAATGGGGATGCTGAGTACTACATGTGTGCCAATTTTCAGCCAAATCGTAGGGGTCCGGGTCAACGACCTTTAACTTTGATGACCTCTGGAGGTCAAAGTTTTCAATGTCATGGGAAATGCTTTACACCACATAATAGGGACGCTGAATACTATATGTGTGCCAATTTTCAGCTAAATCGTAGGGGTCCGGGGTCAACGACCTTGACCTATGATGACCTCTGGAGGTCAAAGTTCTCAATGTGATGGGAAACGCTTTACACCACTGAATGGGGATGCTGAGTACTACATGTGTGCCAATTTTCAGCCAAATCGTAGGGGTCCGGGGTCAACGACCTTGACCTATGGTGACCTCTGGAAGTCAAAGTTCGCAATGTAATGGGAAACGCTTTAGACCACTGAATGGGGATGCTGAGTACTACATGTGTGCCAATTTTCAGCTAAATCGTAGGGGTCCGGGGTCAACGACCTTGACCTATGATGACCTCTGGAGGTCGAAGTTCTCAATGTGATGGGAAACGCTTTACACCGCTGAATGGGGATGCTGAGTACTACATGTGTGCCAATTTTCAGCCAAATCGTAGGGGTCCGGGGTCAACGACCTTGACCTATGAAGACCTCTGGAGGTTAAAGTTCTCAATGTGATGGGAAACGCTTTACATCACTGAATGGGGATGCTGAGTACTACATGTGTGCCAATTTTCAGCCAAATTGTAGGGGTCCGGTGAATGTGAATCCGAATCCGAATCTGAGCTGTCTTGACAGACGTGCCTTACTGCAGTTCGGTAAAAAAGTTATGGAAGAAAAATTACGACTGACCTCAGGGTGAATAGATTTTACCTCGTGGAGGTCACAGGATAAAAATACTACATGGATCTTTGCATTGGCGGATCCAGAACGGGTGGTTTGGGGGGATTCCAAAAAGTCTCGCATAATTCTGAAAACGCATTGGATTTGGTTTGCTTATGCATTGATAGCTGCTAATTTTCCTTAGAAAAAGTTGCTTAGATTTTCTTCTATATTAGGAAATGTTCAATCTTGCGCCAATTTCAGGCAGTTTTTTTCGGGGGGGGGGGGCAATTGCCCATTTTGCCCAACCGTAGATCCGCCACTGGATTTTTGTATTTTGCAAAAGATGCGGGACTGGTGAAAATTGGGCAAATTTAGCCATTTCCTGTGGATTTATATGCATTTTCATTTTTCTCCAATGACTGGGAGGGGAGGGAAAAATTGGGAGGTCAAAAATAGACTTCACCTTAGGTCACCGATATAAAAATCATCCGAAATAGCAGAATTGTAGGTGGTTATGACCTGATTAAATCCTGTGAGCATCTAACTGATCGGTCAAACAATGTGGCTACCGGTCGTGCCGACCTTGCAATTTTTGGAGGTGGGATCACTAGACTTGACTTAGTGACGTGGCCTGAGGAGCCCGAGGTAAACAAATTAACAGGATTTGGACAATTGAAAGGCAAGCAGTTGTACCAAAAATGGCGGCGCGAAATGGCGTCGTTTTCCGCTATTTTAAAAAAAAACTCAGGGGGAGGGTATCCGCCCCCACTGGTGGATCCAGGGAGCGGACATCAGGGGAAATGCCCCCACCCCCTAAGGAATATGGGGGGGGAGCATGCAATACAAGTATTCACCCCTGCGCGTTCCTTGCACTGAACATGAATAACAATGATCTTAGGAGAAAACTTCATGAAAACGGAAGTTTTCATCTCTCGAGTGATTGAATTTGAAGTTTGTATGTATCCCTTGCTTGCAATGATAGACAAAACAGCGCACCTGATGCAATTCAAGCAGCCCAGGTGGCACGCGCCCCCCTGGGGGAGGGGGGGCACACTCTGCCCCTTCCCGGATTTTCTCAATAGCTTTAAAACTGTGATAGATATCAACGATACATTTTCAGTACCTTATAATGCATCAATTATACGTCTTTAAAACAAAATCAATGAAAGTAATATAGTATTTTGGGAGATAATAACGTTTTAATGACGTCTTGTCATGCGATTTTTTGGTGGAAAAGCAATACATGTTTGAAAAATCGTAAAAAATACAGCTTCAAAACAAATTGCAAATAAAAAACGCCAAAAGAAAATAAATGACACTCTTCCAAATGGCTATATCGGATTTGTGATTTGTTTGGTTTTTGAACCCCATTTTTTTTGTTCTCGGAAAAATGTCCACAATTTTTTTTTTGTCAATTCGAAAAGTGAATTCTTAAGCTCGAATACCAAAATATGGTGACCAGCCCAAATACGCGGAGGAACAAAAATGGGGGTACCTTTTGCCACAAAGAAAGGTGCCCCAAAAATGGGGTACTTTTTGCCCCCCCCCCCCCCCAGTGGCCTTCCCTTAAAATAGGCCCTGGGTCAGACCGATCGCTCGACTTAAACACTGGAGTGACGCGCGCGATCTTCCAGGAAGAAGGGAAAGTACATGACGAAATAGAAGAGTTGATCAGGTGTAGGAGATGACAGCCGATTACAGGGAAACACTTCTTTATAACAAGGAGAGGCACACCGTCGACACCGACGGCCCTCGATGCACTCATCTTCTCGATTGCGGTTGAAAGTTCCGGCAGAGTGGCCGGGCACAGGGAGAGGGCTGAGGCACAGACACGGTGCGGGCGCGGTCCAGCCGGAGTCGTGCCAGCACTGTCCGCGCATGGCCGCCGCCTCCGCTGCGATACGAGGTCCGACGGAAGCGAAGAGGGCGTTGAGTTCTCGAAGTGGGCGAATATAGTCTGTCGGCGTGCACGTGCAGAGACGTGGTTCTCGGTTTGATCATTTCTCGAGATAGTCGCGCCCGTCTGACAGGGCTGTCGACTCGCGGCACATTCTCGCTCTCGCTCTCTTTATTCTCCCACCTGGCAGTAGCTAAACCCCAAATATTGTGTTCCGTCTCAGACGCTCCGTGAAAACTCTGTGCTGCGGTGCTGCCTGTATTCTGGCACCGCCTCACAACACACACCGACTCCTCGCTCGCCCGCTCCCTCCCTCCCACCGGCCTCGGTGAGACTCCCGGCGGTCGGACCCGCGCCATACATAATACGTCAGAGGGTCGGGCCCACTTCATAAATAACCTACGCTAAATAAACATAACGTGGCGTGTCGCGGCGGTGGTTAGCACGCTCAAGCCGGGCGGCCCAAGGTGTGATGCGGCACAGCCTACATGGCCAGAATGTGCTAGGCGGCACAGTATACCGGCTTAGGCGGCAGCCCACCCCTCCTTACGTTGAAGCCAGGGGTAGCGATATATTTGCCGGCAACTGCACATCCGTCAGAAACAGATACATATAAACAGATGAACAAGACACAATCACCAACGAAATACAAGACACAATCACAAACAAGACACAATCAGCAACGAATCGTTCTCGACACGGCACGAAATGATCGGTGTTAACTTACAGATATACAATACAAAAACACAAGCATATATGGTGAGCATAACAGACAGCATTGCAAGCTGGTACCTAAAAGTGCAAGCACCTAAACTAACCTCTCCCCTCTACCGTCGACTTGGTGTGGAGCATGGGTCCCTGGCCCCAAGAGTGTGACCGCTCTGCTGACGAGGCCGCGACATCCACGCACCCGTCACCCGCGTCAGGTGGACCTCGGGTGTCAGGGTCAATGTCGACCACTGGCCGGCTGACCGGTCACGTGACCGCTCCCGCGGTCCGAGGCTCCGGTGCCAGGCGCGGCGCCAGGTGCCAGCGCGCCGGGGAGGCACAGGTGCGCAGTGTCCAGTCGCGTCCCGGGGGCTGGTCGGTAGGTCGTGCTGTCGGCCTCCAGAGCTGAGGCACCCCCGCCACGCGGCGTCAGGTACAGAACACGGGGAGGGGAACGACTGAGGCAGGGATAGCACCAGGCGCGAAATACAGGAAGGGCAGAGCAGCAGGGGCGGTGCTGAGTGCGGAATGCATAGCATGAGATAACCGTGCAGGGAGATGGGAGTGGTGGCGGGCGCGGCAGGGGCCTGTCAGCGGCAGGCTTCAGTACGGCCTCGTTCATGACTATCCTGGTTCAGTGTGGATGGTGCACTCACCGACGCCGCCGACTAATGATGTACACCGATAGCACTCACTGCGATCACTGGCTCACAGCTGCCACCGGCCAACAAACAAGGGTCGAGCGGTGGGCTGGGGGAGCGGCTGCGCGCACGACCTGACCCGCCGGCGGTCGGAGGTCAACTGTTAATTGCATACGTGGTTATCTGACGTATATTCTGGCTTTTTCAATATCTTTGAAAAATTGGATTGTGTGAGCATTCGCCCCCCCCCCCCCCCCCCCCACCCACCCATTTTTTTTGTTGGGGTCAAACCCCAAAATGTTCAAAAATCCTAGATAGCCATGTTGTAGCCCTTGCCATTTGCTATCTTTTGACGTTTTTGGATTGCATTTTACTCAAAATATGGCATTTGTACGGTCTGTTACATTTTAGCTGATTTTGGTGTAAAACTCGTGTGTGGTGACGTCACTAAATTCGCTATAGCTCGATTTTTTGTCGACGAAATTGTATTATTTTTTCACAGAAGACGTAAACGTTATTTAGAAGAAGGTACCCGGAGTTTCACGTTGATAGCGCTATTGGTTTTTGAACTACTACGACAATTCATCAGGGGCCAGGGGGCGTTAAACGTCCCCCCCCCCCCGTCAATGGCGGGTTAACCCGCGCGCCGCTGGGGTCTCCAGCCGAACGCGCCCCACTGGGGGGGGGGGGGGTAAATTTTACCCCCCCCCCCCGAATCTTCAGAACCAATGACTGCAGCGAGACGCGCAAGGCGGCGATCGAAAGCTCTCAACGAGGCGAATCTAACGCATATCCGAAATTCTAAAAATAAGGTTACATGTCAGGTCAAAGGTCAAAATCGAGTTGTTTGAGTTGATGGGTCATACTTGCCATGCAAAGCCCTAGAGTACGACTAGTATCGCACACAAAGGCCTCAAAGGTATAATACATCTACCACATTACCGAAAGTGAAATTTTGAGCAAAGTTCAAGGTCAAGGTCGGGTCACAAAGGGTCACTATTGGCAAGAGGTCTACGAAAGTCATGCAACACATGTTTTATGGATTATTTATGTAATGTATCCATATAATGTTACCCATATAATGGCCCTTAGGTGAAGTTCAGGTCAAGGTCAGGTTGCATAAAGTCAACATTTGAAATTGATTAATCTAAATAGAAAAGGCATGTTTCTAGACCAGTTTTGTCTCTATCAAATTGATAGAGACAAAACTGAATAGATACCAAAACTGAATAGAGATAACTGATAGAACAAAGGACAAAGGTCACATTTCGGCTCCATATATGCCGCCGAAATGCCACCGAAATACAGCGGTGGCATTTGTTTGTCTGTATTGTCTGTATTTATTCCTTTATTTTCGATTTTTGATTTTCGATCTTTTCTGCGACATCATGAGCACAAGCTATTTAAATGTAACGTTTAAAGACAACCATTGTACGTCCGTGTACGTGAAGTTAGCGATTTATTCAGCGACGGATTCAAATTTGGCCCAAACCTCGGCCCACAGTCAAATCTGGTACGCTGGTCACGAATATGACCCTCATTTTGCTGTTCAAGGTCATCACTCATCTCCAAGGTCAAATTCAAGGTCAAAGGACGAGGTACCGCATAACGTCCCACATTTATTACCGGATCCTTACCAAAGTGGTCTCAGATGATAGCCAGGGCCCATATCTAACGTCCGTCACCGTGACCTGACCCGTGATCTCTGACCTTGGAGGTCAAATTCAAGGTCAAACAACGGGGTACCGCATAACATCCCGAATGTATTGCCGGATCCTTTCCAAAGTGGTCCCAGATGATAGACAGGCTACATATTTAACGTCCGTCACCGTGACCTGGCCCGTGACCTTTGACATTGGAGGTCAAATTCAAGGTCAAAGAACGGGGTACCGCATAACGTCCCAAATTTATTGCCGGATCCTTTCCAAAGTGGTCCCAGAGGATAGACAGGCTCCATATATAACGTCTGTCACCGTTACCTGACCCGTGACCTTTGACCTTGGAGGCCAAATTCAAGATCAAAGGACGGGGTACCGCATAACGTCCCGAATTTACTTGCGGATATTTTCCAAAGTGGTCCCAGATGATAGACAGACTCCATATATAACTTCCGTTTCCGTGACCTGACCCGTGACCTTTGACCTTGGAGGTCAAATTCCTGGTCAAATGACGGGGTACCGCATAACGTCCCGAATGTATGGCCAGACTCATAGGCATCGCCACCACTAAGGACAGTACGGACAGTGTCCGTACAAGTTGGCGAACCTCCAAGAACTTGTACGGACTGTCCGTACAAGTTTGCGGAACCATTTGAAGGCGTAGAATCAGAGATATCGATACCTGAAATGTTTATATTCCAATTATCTTCTGATGGTCTAATTGTGACGAATGGTGACGAATTACCTCTATTCTTGGAGCTTTTTGCTCAACAGAAGATTTTTGTTTTATTGTCCCCTTCCCAACTTGAACGAACAAATAGCCAATTGGAACTTGGAATTAAATGTTAACGTGTTTCGTCTAGAGTTCAGAATAGGAGTATGTGCGAAAATGGCCAGAGGCTTTGGCATTTTGTCCTTGTCATTGCTAAAAGGTTTAGCCGTTTAGTGAGCGATACTTGATGTGAAAGAGGGTGCTGAAAGATTGGGGACGACATTGGCGGTAGTTAACCGAGATATTGTGAAATACGTGAGGGAGCAAAACAAGCTTTCGTGTTAACCACTAGTCCAGTACCATAAATGGTCAGGCCGAAATTTTACTGAACTGTATTTGGCTTCCTCCTGGCGCTGACAAACCTGATGCACGCGCGTTTTATTTTGCATGGATCCAAGCACAGTGTATTAACCCGCGCCGTGCTGGGGAAGGGAGGCGTTTGGATGTGTCTCCTGGAATTTTAGGGACTGCAGGGAACACACGGGAGAGCTAGAGGCATGCTAGCTAGAGACGTGTGATCGATACCACAGTGTTTATCTCGTCGAGATGCGTCTCGCCATATGCAACATGACCAACCTGGGTCACCAAATGACCTTGACCTGAGGTCAGATTTTGAACTTGACCCGATCCGGTCACATAAGTATGGTTCGGAGCGTCTTGACGAGGCAAACACGATGGCGTTACAATTACTTCCCTATATTAGGTAAAAAGTTATGCACGAACAACTTTTTGGAAGAAAATGATCATATGGCCTTTGGTTACCTCTGCAGCCTAAACTATTGACCTTATATAAAATTTGATGACACCTAAGAGATTCCATCTTTCAAGAGCTTTCGACTGCTTTTCTCCGTTTGTTCCTACCTATCATAGTTCCCGAGATTTTTGGTGGGTTTCTGGAGCGAAGTACTAAACTTGGAAAATTTTACCTTTGATGACCTCTAGTGACCTAAACATTGACCTGAGCGAAAATGTCACAGGTGCAGGAACAGGGAGCTGGGAGGCCATGGTCGCCCCACTGTTCAGTTAATTTATTTTTGCTAAAAATATTGTATTTTGCTTGGTGAGAAAAAAAAACAATTATAGCGAAAGGTTCGCCAAGACGAAAAGGGTCCAAATCTGCAAAGAAATATTCCATAGGGGGTTGCGTTTCTCTCAAAACGGGATCAAAGTTTCACTGCCCCCCCCCCCTCCCCCGCCACACACACACACACACTTTTCGTGACGTTCATCCCTGAAAAACATCCCTGGAATCCCTGGAAAATGTAACCGACACGACTTCAAATGGTTTTATTGAGAGTTTTCGAAGTTTTTTTCTGCATCTTTCTAGCCCTTTTGGTTTTCGAGTTAGTGGGGAGTGGTCATTTTGGCCCCACACCAGGGCGAAGTTGTCTCCGAGACTACCCGGGAGCAGGTTAATATTATTCTGAGCCAAACACGACTAAAATAGTTTAGAAATGCATTTTGACGAGCTATTAACGATATCTTCCGTTTTGACCTATTCCCCATAGGAGCCGAGTTCGAGGGGTCGTTAAGACGCCCCTTCCCCAGGCACGGCGAAGGTGCAGAAACCGAGCCCTGGCTAGGCACAGGCTAAATAGAGGGAGCAGCCTGGCGCAGTGGTAAGATACTTGCTGTCTGTGCCGGGGACCGGGGTTCAAATCCCTCGGCGGGCCTCTGAAAAAGTCATCCCCGCCCCCATATCCCTCGGAACAGGGTGAGAGTTCCAGTTAGTGGCTTGGTCGCAGGAGGATATGGTGCTTGGTCCATAAATATTGTGTGTTTCGAAAGAAGAATAGAAGTGAGCTGTAAAAAGCTCAGAACTTGGTTTAAAAAATTACTTATAAAATTGGTAAGTACAAAAAAACAAATGTAATGATTATTTCATCATTGCTTACACAACTATAAGACAATATTGTCAATGGCGAAGAGTTCGTTCGCTGGTCCAGTAACGCTGCTTTTATCGCATGCTTCCATATGAAGTTTCTCGACACGGTGCTACGTGTTTTTTTACACAAACGCTGAATAACAGGACAAAACATCAATTATATTCAGCAGGAGAGTCCCTACAACCATAGTATGCAGAAAGTGATGTCTCGACATGGCCTTCAAAACTGTTATCTCAGCGCTAAAAATCCCATCATGAAAGCGACTGCAGTTTCCTTTAAACACTGTATTGACACCCCTGCAAAAGATCAAGTCCTACCCCCCCCCCCCCCCTTCCGCTCGATTGGTTCGATGGCATGTGTCCGTACAAGTTTTGAAACCGTGGCGACGTCACTGTATGGCCTCCAAGGTCAAAAGAGGTCCCAATACCTCCCGGTCACTCTGCGGCACACCACCTCCCAAATCACCCTGCGACAGACCACCTCCCGAGTCATCCTGCGACACACGACCTTCCGAGTCACCCTGCGACACACCACCTCCCGAGTCACCCTGCGACACACCACCTCCCGAGTCACCCTGCGAGACACCACCTCCCGAGTCACCCTGCGAGACACCACCACCCGAGTCACCCTGCGACACACCACCTCCCGAGTCACCATGCAACACACCAACTCTCGACCTCCCGAGTCACCCTGCGACACACCACCTCCCAAGTCAATACCACCGGACCTCCCGAGTCACCCTGCGACATATCACCTACCGAGTCACCATGCAACACACCACCTCTCGACCTCCCGAGTCACCCTGCGACACACCACCTCCCGAGTCAATACCACCGGACCTCCCGAGTCACCCTGCGACATATCACCTCCCGAGTCACCCTGCGACACACCACCTCCCGAGTCACCCTGCGACACACCACCTCCCGAGTCACCCTGCGACACACCACCTCCCGAGTCACCCTGCGACACACCACCTCCCGAGTCACCCTGGGACACACCACCTCCAAAGTCACCCTGCGACACACCACCTCCCGAGTCACCCTGCGACACACCACCTCCCGAGTCACCCTGCGACACACCACCTCCCGAGTCACCCTGCGACACACCACCTCCCGAGTCACCCTGCGACATACCACCGGACCTCCCAAGTCACCCTGCGACACACCACCTCCCGAGTCACCCTGGGACACACCACCTCCCGAGTCACCCTGCGACACACCACCTCCCGAGTCACCCTGCGGGACACCACCTCCCGAGTCACCCTGCGACACACCACCTCCCGAGTCACCCTGCGACACACCACCTCCCGAGTCACCCTGCGACACACCACCTCCCGAGTCACCCTGCAGGACACCACCTCCCGAGTCACCCTGCGACACACCACCTCCCGAGTCACCCTGCGACACACCACCGGACCTCCCGAGTCACCCTGCAACACACCACCTCCCGAGTCACCCTGCAACATACCACCGGACCTCTCGAGTCACTCTGCGGCACACCACCTCCCGAGTCACCCTGCGACACACCACCTCCCGAGTCACCCTGCGACACACCACCTCCCGAGTCACCCTGCGGGACACCACCTCCCGAGTCACCCTGCGACACACCACCTCCCGAGTCACCCTGGGACACACCACCTCTCGAGTCACCCTGGGACACACCACCTCCCGAGTCACCCTGCGACACACCACCTCCCGAGTCACCCTGCGACACACCACCTCCCGAGTCACTCTGCGACACACCACCTCCCGAGTCACCTTGCGACACACCACCTCCCGAGTCACCCTGCGACACACCACCTCCCGAGTCACCCTGCGACACACCACCTACCGAGTCACCCTGTGACACACCACCTCCCGAGTCACCCTGCGACACACCACCTCCCCAGTCACCCTGCGACACACCACCTCCCGACCACCCGAGCCACCCTGCGACACACCACCTCCCGAGTCACCCTGCGACACACCACCTCCCGAGTCACCTTGCGACACACCACCTCCCAAGTCACCCTGCGACACACCACCTCCCAAGTCACCCTGCCATACATCACCTCCCAAGTCACCCTGCGACACACCACCTCCCGAGTCACCCAGCGACACACCACCTCCCGACCTCCAGAGTCACCCTGCGACACACCACCTGCCGACCTCCCGAGTCACCCTGCGACACACCACCTCCCGAGTCACCCTGCGACACACCACCTCCCGAGTTACCCTGCGACACACCACCGGACCTCCCGAGTCAACCTGAGACACACCACCTCCCAAGTCACCCTGCGACACACCACCTCCCGAGTCACCCTGCGACACACCACCTCCCGAGTCACCCTGCGACACACCACCTCCCGACCTCCCGAGTCACCTTGCGACACACCGCCTCCCGAGTCACCTTGCGACACACCACCTCCCAAGTCACCCTGCGACACACCACCTGCCGACCTCCCGAGTCACCTTGCGACACACCGCCTCCCGAGTCATCTTGCGACACACCACCTCCCAAGTCACCCTGCGACACACCACCTCCCAAGTCACCCTGCGACACACCACCTCTCGAGTCACCCTGCGACACACCACCTCCCGAGTCACCCTGCGACACACCACCTTCCGAGTCACCCTGCGACACACCACCTCCCGAGTCACCCTGCGGGACACCACCTCCCGAGTCACCCTGCGACACACCACCTCCCGAGTCACCCTGCGACACACCACCTCCCGAGTCACCCTGCGGGACACCACCTCCCGAGTCACCCTGCGACACACCACCTCCCGAGTCACCCTGCGACACACCACCTCCCGAGTCACCCTGCAACACACCACCTCCCGAGTCACCCTGCGACACACCACCTCCCGAGTCACCCTGCAACACACCACCTCCCGAGTCACCCTGCGACACACCACCTCCCGAGTCACCCTGCGACACACCACCTCCCGAGTCACCCTGCAACACACCACCTCCCGAGTCACCTTGCGACACACCACCGGACCTCCCGAGTCACCCTGCGACACACCACCTCCCGAGTCACCCTGCAACACACCACCTCCCGAGTCACCTTGCGACACATCGCCTCCCGAGTCACCCTGCGACACACCGCCTCTCGAGTCACCCTGCGACACACCACCTCCCGAGTCACCCTGCGACATACCACCGGACCTCCCGAGTCACCCTGCGGCACACCACCTCCCGAGTCACCCTGCAACACACCACCTCCCGAGTCACCTTGCGACACATCGCCTCCCGAGTCACCCTGCGACACACCGCCTCTCGAGTCACCCTGCGACACACCACCTCCCGAGTCACCCTGCGACACACCACCTCCCGAGTCACCCTGCAACACACCACCTCCCGAGTCACCTTGCGACACATCGCCTCCCGAGTCACCTTGCGACACATCGCCTCCCGAGTCACCCTGCGACACACCGCCTCTCGAGTCACCCTGCGACACAACACCTCCCGAGTCACCCTGCGACATACCACCGGACCTCCCGAGTCACCCTGCGGCACACCACCTCCCGAGTCACCCTGCAACACACCACCTCCCGAGTCACCTTGCGACACATCGCCTCCCGAGTCACCCTGCGACACACCGCCTCCCGAGTCACCCTGCGACACACCACCTCCCGAGTCACCCTGCGACATACCACCGGACCTCCCAAGTCACCCTGCGGCACACCACCTCCCGAGTCACCTTGCGACATAACACCTCCCGAGTCACCCTGCGACACACCACCTCCCGAGTCACCCTGCGGGACACCACCTTCCGAGTCACCCTGCGACACACCACCGGGCCTCCCAAGTCACCCTGCGACACACCACCTCCCGACCTCCCAAGTCACCCTGCGACACACCACCTCCCGAGTCACCCTGCGACACACCACCTCCCGAGTCAACACCACCGGGCCTCCCAAGTCACCCTGCGACACACCACCTCCCGACCTCCCAAGTCACCCTGCGACACACCACCTCCCGAGTCACCTTGCGACACACCACCTCCCGAGTCACCCTGCGACATACCACCGGACCTCCAGAGTCACCCTGCGACACACCACCTCCCGAGTCACCCTGCGACACACCACCTCCCGAGTCACCCTGCGGGACACCACCTCCCGAGTCACCCTGCGACACACCACCTCCCGAGTCACCCTGCGACACACCACCTCCCGAGTCACCCTGCGACACACCACCTCCCGAGTCACCCTGCGACACACCACCTCCCGAGTCACCCTGCGACACACCACCTCCCGAGTCACCCTGCGACACACCACCTCCCGAGTGACCCTGGGACACACCACCTCCCGAATAACCCTGGAACACACCACCTCCCGAGTCACCCTGCGACACACCACCTCCCGAGCCACCCTGCGACACACCACCTCCCGAGTCACCCTGCGACACACCACCTCCCGAGTCACCCTGCGACACACCACCTCCCGAGTCACCCTGCGGGACACCACCTCCCGAGTCACCCTGCGACACACCGCCTCCCGAGTCACCCTGCGACACACCACCTCCCGAGTCACCCTGCGACACACCACCTCCCGAGTCACCCTGCGACACACCGCCTCCCGAGTCACCCTGCGACACACCACCTCCCGAGTCACCCTGCGACACACCACCTCCCGAGTGACCCTGCGACACACCACCTCCCGAGTCAACACCGCCGGACCTCCCGAGTCACCTTGCGACACACCACCTCCCGACCTCCCGAGTTACCCTGCGACACACCACCTCCCGAGTCACCCTGCGACATACCACCTCCCGAGTCACCCTGCGACACATCGCCTCCCGAGTCACCTTGCGACACACCACCTCCCGAGTCACCTTGCGACACACCACCTCCCGAGTCACCCTGCAACACACCACCTCCCGAGTCACACTGCGACACACCACCTCCCGAGTCACCCTGCGACACACCACCGGACCTCCCGAGTCACCCTGCGACACACCACCTCCCGAGTCACCCTGCGACACACCACCTCCCCAGTCACCCTGCGACACACCACCTCCCGACCTCCCGAGTCACCCTGCGACACACCACCTCCCGAGTTACCCTGCGACACACCACCTCCCGAGTCACCCTGCGACACACCACCTCCCGAGTCACCCTGCGACACACCACCTCCCGAGTCACCCTGCGACACACCACCTCCCGAGTCACCCTGCGACACACCACCTCCCGAGTCACCCTGCGACACACCACCTCCCGAGTCACCCTGCGACACACCACCTCCCGAGTCACCCTGCGACACACCACCTCCCAAGTCACCCTGCGACACACCACCTCCCGAGTCAACCTGCGACACACCACCTCCCGAGTCACCCTGCGGCACACACACCTCCCGAGTCACCCTGCGACACACCGCCTCCCGAGTCACCTTGCAACACACCACCTCCCGAGTCACCTTGCGACACACCACCTCCCGAGTCACCCTGCGACACACCACCTCCCCAGTCACCCTGCGACACACCACCTCCCGACCTCCCGAGTCACCCTGCGACACACCACCTCCCGAGTTACCCTGCGACACACCACCTCCCGAGTCACCTTGCGACACACCACCTCCCAAGTCATCCTGCGACACACCACCTCCCGAGTCACCCTGCCATACATCACCTCCCAAGTCACCATGCGACACGCCACCTCCCGAGTCACCCAGCGACACACCACCTCCCGACCTCCCGAGTCACCCTGCGACACACCACCTGCCGACCTCCCGAGTCACCCTGCGACACACCACCTCCCGAGTCACCCTGCAACACACCACCTCCCGACCTCCCGAGTCACCCTGCGACACACCACCTCCCGACCTCCCGAGTCACCCTGCGACATACCACCGGACCTCCCGAGTCACCCTGAGACACACCACCTCCCAAGTCACCCTGCGACACACCACCTCCCGAGTCACCCTGCGACACACCACCTCCCAAGTCACCCTGCGACACACCCCCTGCCGACCTCCCGAGTCACCTTGCGACACACCGCCTCCCGAGTCACCTTGCGACACACCACCTCCCAAATCACCCTGCGACACACCACCTCCCGAGTCACCCTGCGACACACGACCTCCCGAGTCAACACCACCAGACATCCCGAGTCACCCTGCGACACACCACCTCCCGACCTCCCGAGTCACCCTGCGACACACCACCGGACCTCCCGAGTCACCCTGAGACACACCCCCTCCCAAGTCACCCTGCGACACACCACCTCCCGAGTCACCCTGCGACACACCACCTGCCGACCTCCCGAGTCACCTTGCGACACACCGCCTCCCGAGTCACCTTGCGACACACCACCTCCCAAGTCACCCTGCGACACACCACCTGCCGACCTCCCGAGTCACCTTGCGACACACCGCCTCCCGAGTCATCTTGTGACACACCACCTCCCAAATCACCCTGCGACACACCACCTCCCAAGTCGCCCTGCGACACACCACCTCCCGAGTCACCCTGCGACACACCACCTCCCGAGTCACCCTGCGACACACCACCGGACCTCCCGAGTCACCCTGAGACACACCACCTCCCAAGTCACCCTGCGACACACCACCTCCCGAGTCACCCTGCGACACACCACCTCCCGAGTCACCCTGCGACACACCACCGGACCTCCCGAGTCACCCTGAGACACACCACCTCCCAAGTCACCCTGCGACACACCACCTCCCGAGTCACCCTGCGACACACCACCTCCCGAGTCACCCTGCGACACACCACCTCCCGAGTCACCCTGCGACACACCACCTCCCGAGTCACCCTGCGGGACACCACCTTCCGAGTCACCCTGCGACACACCACCTCCCGAGTCACCCTGCGACACACCACCTCCCGAGTCACCCTGCGAAACACCACCTCCCGAGTCACCCTGCGACACACCACCTCCCGAGTCACCCTGGGACACACCACCTCTCGAGTCACCCTGGGACACACCACCTCCCGAGTCACCCTGCGACACACCACCTCCCGAGTCACCCTGCGACACACCACCTCCCGAGTCACCCTGCGGGACACCACCTCCCGAGTCACCCTGCGACACACCACCTCCCGAGTCACCCTGGGACACACCACCTCTCGAGTCACCCTGGGACACACCACCTCCCGAGTCACCCTGCGACACACCACCTCCCGAGTCACCCTGCAACATACCACCTCCCGAGTCACCCTGCGACACACCACCTCCCGAGTCACCCTGCGACATACCACCTCCCGAGTCACCCTGCGACAAACCACCTCCCGACCTCCCGAGTCACCCTGCGACACACCACCTCCCGAGTCACCCTGAGACACACCACCTTTCAAGTCACCCTGCGACACACTACCTCCCGAGTCACCCTGCGACACACGACCTCCCGAGTCACCCTGGGACATACCACAGGACCTCCCGAGTCACCCTGCGACACACCACCTCCCGAGTCACCTTGCGACACAACACCTCCCAAGTCACCCTGCGACACATCGCCTCCCGAGTCACCCTGCGACACACCACCTCCCGAGTCACCCTGCGACACACCACCTCCCGAGTCACCCTGCGACACACCACCTCCCGAGTCACCCTGCAACACACCGCCTCCCGAGTCACCCTGCGACACACCACCTCCCAAGTCACCCTGCGACACACCACCTGCCGACCTCCCGAGTCACCCTGCAACACACCACCTCCCGAATCACCCTGCGACACACCACCTGCCGACCTCCCGAGTCACCCTGCGACACACCACCTCCCGAGTCACCCTGCAACACACTACCTCCCGAGTCACCCTGCGACACACCACCTGCCGACCTCCCGAGTCACCCTGCGACACACCACCTCCCGAGTCACCCTGCGACACACCACCTCCCAAGTCACCCTGCGACACACCACCTGCCGACCTCCCGAGTCACCCTGCAACACACCACCTCCCGAGTCACCCTGCGACACACCACCTCCCGAGTCACCCTGCAACACACCACCTCCCGAGTCACCCTGCGACATACCACCGGACCTCCCGAGTCACCCTGCGACACACCATCTCCCGACCTCCCGAGTCACCCTGCGACACACCACCTCCCGAGTCACCCTGCGACACAACACCTCCCAAGTCACTCTGCGACACATCGCCTCCCGAGTCACCCTGCGACACACCACCTCCCGAGTCACCCTGCGACACACCACCTCCCGAGTCACCCTACAACACACCACCTCCCGAGTCACCTTGCGACACAACACCTCCCGAGTCACCCTGCGACACACCACCTCCCGAGTCACCCTGCGACACACCACCTCCCGAGTCACCCTGCGACACACCACCTCCCGAGTCACCCTGTGACACACCACCTCCCGAGTCACCCTGCGACACACCACCTCCCGAGTCACCCTGCGACACACCACCTCCCGAGTCACCCTGCAACACACCACCTCCCGAGTCACCCTGCGGCACACCACCTCCCGAGTCACCCTGCGACACACCACCTCCCGAGTCACCCTGGGACACACCACCTCTCGAGTCACCCTGGGACACACCACCTCCCGAGTCACCCTGCGACACACCACCTCCCGAGTCACCCTGCGACACACCACCTCCCGAGTCACCCTGCAACACACCACCTCCCGAGTCACCTTGCGACACATCGCCTCCCGAGTCACCCTGCGACACACCGCCTCTCGAGTCACCCTGCGACACACCACCTCCCGAGTCACCCTGCGACATACCACCGGACCTCCCGAGTCACCCTGCGGCACACCACCTCCCGAGTCACCTTGCGACACAACACCTCCCGAGTCACCCTGCGACACACCACCTCCCGAGTCACCCTGCGACACACCACCTCCCGAGTCACCCTGCAACACACCACCTCCCGAGTCACCCTGCGACACACCACCTCCCGAGTCACCCTGCGGGACACCACCTCCCGAGTCACCCTGCGACACACCACCTCCCGAGTCACCCTGCGACACACCACCTCCCGAGTCACCCTGCAACACACCACCTCCCGAGTCACCTTGCGACACACCACCTCCCGAGTCACCCTGCGACACACCACCTCCCGAGTCACCCTGCGGCACACCACCTCCCGAGTCACCCTGCGACACACCACATCCCGAGTCACCCTGGGACACACCACCTCTCGAGTCACCCTGGGACACACCACCTCCCGAGTCACCCTGCGACACACCACCTCCCGAGTCACCCTGGGACACACCACCTCCCGAGTCACCCTGCAACACACCACCTCCCGAGTCATCCTGCGACACACCACCTCCCGAGTCACCCTGCGACACACCACCTCCCGAGTCACCCTGCGACACACCACCTCCCGAGTCACCCTGCAACACACCACCTCCCGAGTCACCCTGCGACACACCACCTCCCGAGTCACCCTGCGACACACCACCTCCCGAGTCACCCTGCGACACACCACCTCCCGAGTCACCCTGCAACACACCACCTCCCGAGTCACCTTGCGACACACCACCGGACCTCCCGAGTCACCCTGCGACACACCACCTCCCGAGTCACCCTGCAACACACCACCTCCCGAGTCACCTTGCGACACATCGCCTCCCGAGTCACCCTGCGACACACCGCCTCTCGAGTCACCCTGCGACACACCACCTCCCGAGTCACCCTGCGACATACCACCGGACCTCCCGAGTCACCCTGCGGCACACCACCTCCCGAGTCACCCTGCGACATACCACCGGACCTCCAGAGTCACCCTGCGGCACACCACCTCCCGAGTCACCCTGCGACACACCACCTCCCGAGTCACCCTGCGACACACCACCTCCCGAGTCACCCTGCGGGACACCACCTCCCGAGTCACCCTGCGACACACCACCTCCCGAGTCACTTTGCGACACACTACCTCCCGACCTCCCGAGTCACCCTGCGACACACCACCTCCCGAGTCACCCTGCGACACACCACCTCCCGAGTCACCCTGCGACACACCACCTCCCGAGTCACCCTGCGGGACACCACCTCCCGAGTCACCCTGCGACACACCACCTCCCGAGTGACCCTGGGACACACCACCTCCCGAATAACCCTGGGACACACCACCTCCCGAGTCACCCTGCGACACACCACCTCCCGAGCCACCCTGCGACACACCACCTCCCGAGTCACCCTGCGACACACCACCTCCCGAGTCACCCTGCGACACACCACCTCCCCAGTCACCCTGCGGGACACCACCTCCCGAGTCACCCTGCGACACACCGCCTCCCGAGTCACCCTGCGACACACCACCTCCCGAGTCACCCTGCGACACACCACCTCCCGAGTCACCCTGCGACACACCGCCTCCCGAGTCACCCTGCGACACACCACCTCCCGAGTGACCCTGCGACACACCACCTCCCGAGTCAACACCGCCGGACCTCCCGAGTCACCTTGCGACACACCACCTCCCGAGTCACCTTGCGACACACCACCTCCCGAGTCACCCTGCGACACACCACCTCCCGAGTCACCCTGCGACACACCACCTCCCGAGTCACCCTGCGACACACCACCGGACCTCCCGAGTCACCCTGCGACACACCACCTCCCGAGTCACCCTGCGACACACCACCTCTCGACCTCCCGAGTTACCCTGCGACACACCACCTCCCGAGTCACCCTGCGACATACCACCTCCCGAGTCACCCTTCGACACACCACCGGACCTCCCGAGTCACCCTGCGACACACCACCTCCCGAGTCACCCTGCGACATACCACCTCCCGAGTCACCCTGCGACACACCACCTCCCGAGTCACCTTGCGACACACCACCTCCCGACCTCCCGAGTCACCCTGCGACACACCACCTCCCGAGTCACCCTGAGACACACCACCTTTCAGTCACCCTGCGACACACTACCTCCCGAGTCACCCTGCGACACACGACCTCCCGAGTCACCCTGCGACATACCACAGGACCTCCCGAGTCACCCTGCGACACACCACCTCCCGAGTCACCTTGCGACACAACACCTCCCAAGTCACCCTGCGACACATCGCCTCCCGAGTCACCCTGCGACACACCACCTCCCGAGTCACCCTGCGACACACCACCTCCCGAGTCACCCTGCGACACACCACCTCCCGAGTCACCCTGCGACACACCGCCTCCCGAGTCACCCTGCGACACACCACCTCCCAAGTCACCCTGCGACACACCACCTGCCGACCTCCCGAGTCACCCTGCAACACACCACCTCCCGAATCACCCTGCGACACACCACCTGCCGACCTCCCGAGTCACCCTGCGACACACCACCTCCCGAGTCACCCTGCAACACACTACCTCCCGAGTCACCCTGCGACACACCACCTGCCGACCTCCCGAGTCACCCTGCGACACACCACCTCCCGAGTCACCCTGCGACACACCACCTCCCAAGTCACCCTGCGACACACCACCTGCCGACCTCCCGAGTCACCCTGCAACACACCACCTCCCGAGTCACCCTGCGACACACCACCTCCCGAGTCACCCTGCAATACACCACCTCCCGAGTCACCCTGCGACATACCACCGGACCTCCCGAGTCACCCTGCGACACACCATCTCCCGACCTCCCGAGTCACCCTGCGACACACCACCTCCCGAGTTACCCTGCGACACAACACCTCCCAAGTCACTCTGCGACACATCGCCTCCCGAGTCACCCTGCGACACACCACCTCCCGAGTCACCCTGCGACACACCACCTCCCGAGTCACCCTGCAACACACCACCTCCCGAGTCACCTTGCGACACAACACCTCCCGAGTCACCCTGCGACACACCACCTCCCGAGTCACCCTGCGACACACCACCTCCCGAGTCACCCTGCGACACACCACCTCCCGAGTCACCCTGTGACACACCACCTCCCGAGTCACCCTGCGACACACCACCTCCCGAGTCACCCTGCGGGACACCACCTCCCGAGTCACCCTGCGACACACCACCTCCCGAGTCACCCTGCGACACACCACCTCCCGAGTCACCCTGCAACACACCACCTCCCGAGTCACCTTGCGGCACACCACCTCCCGAGTCACCCTGCGACACACCACATCCCGAGTCACCCTGGGACACACCACCTCTCGAGTCACCCTGGGACACACCACCTCCCGAGTCACCCTGCGACACACCACCTCCCGAGTCACCCTGCAACACACCACCTCCCGAGTCACCCTGCGACACACCACCTCCCGAGTCACCCTGCGACACACCACCTCCTGAGTCACCCTGCGACACACCACCTCCCGAGTCACCCTGCAACACACCACCTCCCGAGTCACCCTGCGACACACCACCTCCCGAGTCACCCTGCGACACACCACCTCCCGAGTCACCCTGCAACACACCACCTCCCGAGTCACCTTGCGACACACCACCGGACCTCCCGAGTCACCCTGCGACACACCACCTCCCGAGTCACCCTGCAACACACCACCTCCCGAGTCACCTTGTGACACATCGCCTCCCGAGTCACCCTGCGACACACCGCCTCTCGAGTCACCCTGCGACACACCACCTCCCGAGTCACCCTGCGACATACCACCGGACCTCCCGAGTCACCCTGCGGCACACCACCTCCCGAGTCACCCTGCAACACACCACCTCCCGAGTCACCTTGCGACACATCGCCTCCCGAGTCACCCTGCGACACACCGCCTCTCGAGTCACCCTGCGACACACCACCTCCCGAGTCACCCTGCGACATACCACCGGACCTCCCGAGTCACCCTGCGGCACACCACCTCCCGAGTCACCTTGCGACACAACACCTCCCGAGTCACCCTGCGACACACCACCTCCCGAGTCACCCTGCGACACACCACCTCCCGAGTCACCCTGCAACACACCACCTCCCGAGTCACCCTGCGGCACACCATCTCCCGAGTCACCCTGCGACACACCACCTCCCGAGTCACCCTGCGACACACCACCTCCCGAGTCACCCTGCAACACACCACCTCCCGAGTCACCCTGCGGCACACCACCTCCCGAGTCACCCTGCGACACACCGCCTCTCGAGTCACCCTGCGACACACCACCTCCCGAGTCACCCTGCAACACACCACCTCCCGAGTCACCTTGCGACACACCACCTCCCGAGTCACCTTGCGACACACCACCTCCCGAGTCACCTTGCGACACACCACCTCCCGAGTCACCCTGCGGCACACCACCTCCCGAGTCACCCTGCGACACACCACCTCCCGAGTCACCTTGCGACACACCACCTCCCGAGTCACCCTGCGACACACCACCTCCCGAGTCACCCTGCGGGACACCACCTCCCGAGTCACCCTGCGACACACCGCCTCCCGAGTCACCCTGCGACACACCACCTCCCGAGTCACCCTGCGACACACCACCTCCCGAGTCACCCTGCGACACACCGCCTCCCGAGTCACCCTGCGACACACCACCTCCCGAGTGACCCTGCGACACACCACCTCCCGAGTCAACACCGCCGGACCTCCCGAGTCACCTTGCGACACACCACCTCCCGAGTCACCTTGCGACACACCACCTCCCGAGTCACCCTGCGACACACCACCTCCCGAGTCACCCTGCGACACACCACCTCCCGAGTCACCCTGCGACACACCACCGGACCTCCCGAGTCACCCTGCGACACACCACCTCCCGAGTCACCCTGCGACACACCACCTCCCGAGTCACCCTGCGACATACCACCTCCCGAGTCACCCTTCGACACACCACCGGACCTCCCGAGTCACCCTGCGACACACCACCTCCCGAGTCACCCTGCGACACACCACCTCTCGACCTCCCGAGTTACCCTGCGACACACCACCTCCCGAGTCACCCTGCGACACACCACCGGACCTCCCGAGTCACCCTGCGACACACCACCTCCCGAGTCACCCTGCGACACACCACCTCCCGAGTCACCCTGCGACACACCACCTCCCGAGTCACCCTGCGACACACCACCTCCCGAGTCACCCTGCGACACACCACCTCCCGAGTCACCCGGCGACACACCACCTCCCGAGTCACCCTGCGACACACCACCTCCCAAGTCACCCTGCGACACACCACCTCCCGAGTCAACCTGCGACACACCACCTCCCGAGTCACCCTGCGGCACACACACCTCCCGAGTCACCCTGCGACACACCGCCTCCCGAGTCACCTTGCAACACACCACCTCCCGAGTCACCTTGCGACACACCACCTCCCGAGTCACCCTGCGACACACCACCTCCCCAGTCACCCTGCGACACACCACCTCCCGACCTCCCAAGTCACCCTGCGACACACCACCTCCCGAGTTACCCTGCGACACACCACCTCCCGAGTCACCTTGCGACACACCACCTCCCAAGTCATCCTGCGACACACCACCTCCCGAGTCACCTTGCCATACATCACCTCCCAAGTCACCATGCGACACGCCACCTCCCGAGTCACCCAGCGACACACCACCTCCCGACCTCCCGAGTCACCCTGCGACACACCACCTGCCGACCTCCCGAGTCACCCTGCGACACACCACAGGACCTCCCGAGTCACCCTGAGACACACCACCTCCCAAGTCACCCTGCGACACACCACCTCCCGAGTCACCCTGCGACACACCACCTCCCAAGTCACCCTGCGACACACCACCTGCCGACCTCCCGAGTCACCTTGCGACACACCGCCTCCCGAGTCACCTTGCGACACACCACCTCCCAAGTCACCCTGCGACACACCACCTCCCGAGTCACCCTGCGACACACGACCTCCCGAGTCAACACCACCGGACATCCCGAGTCACCCTGCGACACACCACCTCCCGACCTCCCGAGTCACCCTGCGACACACCACCGGACCTCCCGAGTCACCCTGAGACACACCCCCTCCCAAGTCACCCTGCGACACACCACCTCCCGAGTCACCCTGCGACACACCACCTCCCAAGTCACCCTGCGACACACCACCTGCCGACCTCCCGAGTCACCTTGCGACACACCGCCTCCCGAGTCACCTTGCGACACACCACCTCCCAAGTCACCCTGCGACACACCACCTGCCGACCTCCCGAGTCACCTTGCGACACACCGCCTCCCGAGTCATCTTGTGACACACCACCTCCCAAGTCACCCTGCGACACACCACCTCCCAAGTCGCCCTGCGACACACCACCTGCCGACCTCCCGAGTCACCCTGCGACACACCACCGGACCTCCCGAGTCACCCTGAGACACACCACCTCCCAAGTCACCCAGCGACACACCACCTCCCGAGTCACCCTGCGACACACCACCTCCCGAGTCACCCTGCGACACACCACCTCCCGAGTCACCCTGCGACACACCACCTCCCGAGTCACCCTGCGGGACACCACCTTCCGAGTCACCCTGCGACACACCACCTCCCGAGTCACCCTGCGACACACCACCTCCCGAGTCACCCTGCGGGACACCACCTCCCGAGTCACCCTGCGACACACCACCTCCCGAGTCACCCTGGGACACACCACCTCTCGAGTCACCCTGGGACACACCACCTCCCGAGTCACCCTGCGACACACCACCTCCCGAGTCACCCTGCGACACACCACCTCCCGAGTCACCCTGCGGGACACCACCTCCCGAGTCACCCTGCGACACACCACCTCCCGAGTCACCCTGGGACACACCACCTCTCGAGTCACCCTGGGACACACCACCTCCCGAGTCACCCTGCGACACACCACCTCCCGAGTCACCCTGCGGGACACCACCTCCCGAGTCACCCTGCGACACACCACCTCCCGAGTCACCCTGCGACACACCACCTCCCGAGTCACCTTGCGACACACCACCTCCCGACCTCCCGAGTCACCCTGCGACACACCACCTCCCGAGTCACCCTGAGACACACCACCTTTCAAGTCACCCTGCGACACACTACCTCCCGAGTCACCCTGCGACACACGACCTCCCGAGTCACCCTGCGACATACCACAGGACCTCCCGAGTCACCCTGCGACACACCACCTCCCGAGTCACCTTGCGACACAACACCTCCCAAGTCACCCTGCGACACATCGCCTCCCGAGTCACCCTGCGACACACCACCTCCCGAGTCACCCTGCGACACACCACCTCCCGAGTCACCCTGCGACACACCACCTCCCGAGTCACCCTGCGACACACCACCTCCCGAGTCACCCTGCGACACACCGCCTCCCGAGTCACCCTGCGACACACCACCTCCCAAGTCACCCTGCGACACACCACCTGCCGACCTCCCGAGTCACCCTGCAACACACCACCTCCCGAATCACCCTGCGACACACCACCTGCCGACCTCCCGAGTCACCCTGCGACACACCACCTCCCGAGTCACCCTGCAACACACTACCTCCCGAGTCACCCTGCGACACACCACCTGCCGACCTCCCGAGTCACCCTGCGACACACCACCTCCCGAGTCACCCTGCGACACACCACCTCCCAAGTCACCCTGTGACACACCACCTGCCGACCTCCCGAGTCACCCTGCAACACACCACCTCCCGAGTCACCCTGCGACACACCACCTCCCGAGTCACCCTGCAACACACCACCTCCCGAGTCACCCTGCGACATACCACCGGACCTCCCGAGTCACCCTGCGACACACCATCTCCCGACCTCCCGAGTCACCCTGCGACACACCACCTCCCGAGTCACCCTGCGACACAACACCTCCCAAGTCACTCTGCGACACATCGCCTCCCGAGTCACCCTGCGACACACCACCTCCCGAGTCACCCTGCAACACACCACCTCCCGAGTCACCTTGCGACACAACACCTCCCGAGTCACCCTGCGACACACCACCTCCCGAGTCACCCTGCGACACACCACCTCCCGAGTCACCCTGCGACACACCACCTCCCGAGTCACCCTGTGACACACCACCTCCCGAGTCACCCTGCAACACACCACCTCCCGAGTCACCCTGCGACACACCACCTCCCGAGTCACCCTGCGACACACCACCTCCCGAGTCACCCTGCAACACACCACCTCCCGAGTCACCCTGCGGCACACCACCTCCCGAGTCACCCTGCGACACACCACCTCCCGAGTCACCCTGGGACACACCACCTCTCGAGTCACCCTGGGACACACCACCTCCCGAGTCACCCTGCGACACACCACCTCCCGAGTCACCCTGCGACACACCAACTCCCGAGTCACCCTGCAACACACCACCTCCCGAGTCACCTTGCGACACATCGCCTCCCGAGTCACCCTGCGACACACCGCCTCTCGAGTCACCCTGCGACACACCACCTCCCGAGTCACCCTGCGACATACCACCGGACCTCCCGAGTCACCCTGCGGCACACCACCTCCCGAGTCACCTTGCGACACAACACCTCCCGAGTCACCCTGCGACACACCACCTCCCGAGTCACCCTGCGACACACCACCTCCCGAGTCACCCTGCAACACACCACCTCCCGAGTCACCCTGCGGCACACCACCTCCCGAGTCACCCTGCGACACACCACCTCCCGAGTCACCCTGCGACACACCACCTCCCGAGTCACCCTGCAACACACCACCTCCCGAGTCACCCTGCAGCACACCACCTCCCGAGTCACCCTGCGACACACCACCTCCCGAGTCACCCTGGGACACACCACCTCTCGAGTCACCCTGGGACACACCACCTCCCGAGTCACCCTGCGAGACACCATCTCCCGAGTTACCCTGCGACACACCACCTCCCGAGTCACCCTGCGACACACCACCTCCCGAGTCACCCTGCGACACACCACCTCCCGAGTCACCCTGCAACACACCACCTCCCGAGTCACCTTGCGACACATCGCCTCCCGAGTCACCCTGCGACACACCGCCTCTCGAGTCACCCTGCGACACACCACCTCCCGAGTCACCCTGCGACATACCACCGGACCTCCCGAGTCACCCTGCGGCACACCACCTCCCGAGTCATCTTGCGACACAACACCTCCCGAGTCACCCTGCGACACACCACCTCCCGAGTCAACACCACCGGGCCTCCCAAGTCACCCTGCGACACACCACCTCCCGACCTCCCAAGTCACCCTGCGACACACCACCTCCTGAGTCACCCTGCGACACACCACCTCCCGAGTCACCCTGCGACACACCACCTCCCGAGTCACCTTGCGACACACCACCGGACCTCCCGAGTCACCCTGCGACACACCACCACCCGAGTCACCCTGCGACACACCACAGGACCTCCCGAGTCACCCTGCGACACACCACCTCCTGAGTCACCCTGCGACACACCACCTCCCGAGTCACCCTGCGACACACCACCTCCCGAGTCACCCTGCGACACACCACCTCCCGAGTCACCCTGCGACATACCACCTCCCGAGTCACCTTGCGACACATCGCCTCCCGAGTCACCTTGCGACACACCACCTCCCGAGTCACCCTGCGACACACCACCGGACCTCCCGAGTCACCCTGCGACACACCACCTCCCGAGTCACCTTGCGACACACCACCTCCCGAGTCACCCTGCGACACACCACCGGACCTCCCGAGTCACCCTGCGACATACCACCTACCGAGTCACCCTGCGACACACCATCTCCCAAGTCACCCTGCGACACACCACCTCCCGAGTCACCCTGCGACATACCACCTACCGAGTCACCCTGCGACACACCATCTCCCGAGTCACCCTGCGACACACCACCTCCCGACCTCCTGAGTTACCCTGCGACATACCACCTCCCGAGTCACCCTGCGGCATACCACCTCCCGAGTCACCCTGCGATACATCGCCTCCCGAGTCACCCTGCGACACACCACCTCCCGAGTCACCCTGCAACACACCACCTCCCGAGTCACCCTGCGACATACCACCGGACCTCCCGAGTCACCCTGCGACACACCATCTCCCGACCTCCCGAGTCACCCTGCGACACACCACCTCCCAAGTCACCCTGCGACACAACACCTCCCAAGTCACTCTGCGACACATCGCCTCCCGAGTCACCCTGCGACACACCACCTCCCGAGTCACCCTGCGACACACCACCTCCCGAGTCACCTTGCGACACAACACCTCCCCAGTCACCCTGCGACACACCACCTCCCGAGTCACCCTGCGACACACCACCTCCCGAGTCACCCTGCAACACACCACCTCCCGAGTCACCCTGCGACACACCACCTCCCGAGTCACCCTGCGACACACCACCTCCCGAGTCACCCTGCAACACACCACCTCCCGAGTCACCCTGCGGCACACCACCTCCCGAGTCACCCTGCGACACACCACCTCCCGAGTCACCCTGGGACACACCACCTCTCGAAACACCCTGGGACACACCACCTCCCGAGTCACCCTGCGACACACCACCTCCCGAGTCACCCTGCGACACACCACCTCCCGAGTCACCCTGCAACACACCACCTCCCGAGTCACCTTGCGACACATCGCCTCCCGAGTCACCCTGCGACACACCGCCTCTCGAGTCACCCTGCGACACACCACCTCCCGAGTCACCCTGCGACATACCACCGGACCTCCCGAGTCACCCTGCGGCACACCACCTCCCGAGTCACCTTGCGACACAACACCTCCCGAGTCACCCTGCGACACACCACCTCCCGAGTCACCCTGCGACACACCACCTCCCGAGTCACCCTGCAATACACCACCTCCCGAGTCACCCTGCGGCACACCACCTCCCGAGTCACCCTGCGACACACCACCTCCCGAGTCACCCTGCGACACACCACCTCCCGAGTCACCCTGCAACACACCACCTCCCGAGTCACCCTGCGGCACACCACCTCCCGAGTCACCCTGCGACACACCACCTCCCGAGTCACCCTGGGACACACCACCTCTCGAGTCACCCTGGGACACACCACCTCCCGAGCCACCCTGCGAGACACCACCTCCCGTGTTACCCTGCGACACACCACCTCCCGAGTCACCCTGCGACACACCACCTCCCGAGTCACCCTGCGACACACCACCTCCCGAGTCACCCTGCAACACACCACCTCCCGAGTCACCTTGCGACACATCGCCTCCCGAGTCACCCTGCGACACACCGCCTCTCGAGTCACCCTGCGACACACCACCTCCCGAGTCACCCTGCGACATACCACCGGACCTCCCGAGTCACCCTGCGGCACACCACCTCCCGAGTCACCTTGCGACACAACACCTCCCGAGTCACCCTGCGACACACCACCTCCCGAGTCAACACCACCGGGCCTCCCAAGTCACCCTGCGACACACCACCTCCCGACCTCCCAAGTCACCCTGCGACACACCACCTCCCGAGTCACCCTGCGACACACCACCTCCCGAGTCACCCTGCGACACACCACCTCCCGAGTCACCTTGCGACACACCACCGGACCTCCCGAGTCACCCTGCGACACACCACCTCCCGAGTCACCCTGCGACACACCACCGGACCTCCCGAGTCACCCTGCGACACACCACCTCCCGAGTCACCTTGCGACACACCACCTCCCGAGTCACCCTGCGACACACCACCGGACCTCCCGAGTCACCCTGCGACACACCACCTCCCGAGTCACCTTGCGACACACCACCTCCCGAGTCACCCTGCGACACACCACCGGACCTCCCGAGTCACCCTGCGACATACCACCTACCGAGTCACCCTGCGACACACCATCTCCCAAGTCACCCTGCACCACCTCCCGACCTCCCGAGTTACCCTGCGACACACCACCTCCCGAGTCACTCTGCGACATACCACCTCCCGAGTCACCCTGCGACACATCGCCTCCCGAGTCACCTTGCGACACACCACCTCCCGACCTCCCGAGTTACCCTGCGACACACCACCTCCCGAGTCACCTTGCGACACACCACCTCCCGAGTCACCCTGCGACACACCACCGGACCTCCCGAGTCACCCTGCGACACACCACCTCCCGAGTCACCTTGCGACACACCACCTCCCGAGTCACCCTGCGACACACCACCGGACCTCCCGAGTCACCCTGCGACATACCACCTACCGAGTCACCCTGCGACACACCATCTTCCAAGTCACCCTGCGACACACCACCTCCCGAGTCACCCTGCGACATACCACCTACCGAGTCACCCTGCGACACACCATCTCCCGAGTCACCCTGCGACACACCACCTCCCGACCTCCCGAGTTACCCTGCGACACACCACCTCCCTAGTCACCCTGCGACATACCACCTCCCGAGTCACCCTGCGACACATCGCCTCCCGAGTCACCTTGCGACACACCACCTCCCAAGTCACCTTGCGACACACCATCTCCCGAGTCACCCTGCGGGACACCACCTCCCGAGTCACCCTGCGGGACACCACCTCCCGAGTCACCCTGCGACACACCACCGGACCTCCCGAGTCACCCTGCGACACACCACCTCCCGAGTCACCCTGTGACACACCACCTCCCGAGTCACCCTGTGACACACCACCGGACCTCCCGAGTCACCCTGCGACACACCACCTCCCGACCTCCCGAGTCACCCTGCGACACACCACCTCCCGAGTCACCCTGGGACAAACCACCTCCCGAGTCACCCTGCGACACACCACCGGACCTCCCGAGTCACCCTGCGACACACCACCTCCCGACCTCCCGAGTCACCCTACGACACACCACATCCCGAGTCACCCTGGGACACACCACCTCCCCAGTCACCCTGGGACACACCACCTCCCGAGTCACCCTGCGACACACCACCTCCCGAGTCACCCTGCGACACACCACCTCCCGAGTCACCCTGCGACACACCACCGGACCTCCCGAGTCACCCTGCGACACACCACCTCCCGAGTCACCCTGCGACACCCCACCGGACCTCCCGAGTCACCCTACGACACACCACCTCCCGAGTCACCCTTCGACACACCACCTCCCGAGTCACCCTGCGACACACCACCTCCCGAGTCACCCTGCGACACACCACCTCCCGAGTCACCCTGTGACACACCACCTCCCGAGTCACCCTGCGACACACCACCTCCCCAGTCACCCTGCGACACACCACCTCCCGACCTCCCGAGCCACCCTGCGACACACCACCTCCCGAGTCACCCTGCGACACACCACCTCCCGAGTCACCCTGAGACACACCACCTCCCGAGTCACCCTGGGACACACCACCTCCCGAGTCAACACCACCGGGCCTCCCAAGTCACCCTGCGACACACCACCTCCCGACCTCCCAAGTCACCCTGCGACACACCACCTCCCGAGTCACCCTGCGACATACCACCGAACCTCCAGAGTCACCCTGCGGCACACCACCTCCCGAGTCACCCTGCGACACACCACCTCCCGAGTCACCCTGCGACACACCACCTCCCGAGTCACCCTGCGGGACACCACCTCCCGAGTCACCCTGCGACACACCACCTCCCGAGTCACCCTGTGACACACCACCTCCCGAGTCACCCTGCGACACACCACCTCCCCAGTCACCCTGCGACACACCACCTCCCGACCTCCCGAGCCACCCTGCGACACACCACCTCCCGAGTCACCCTGCGACACACCACCTCCCGAGTCACCCTGAGACACGCCACCTCCCGAGTCACCCTGGGACACACCACCTCCCGAGTCAACACCACCGGGCCTCCCAAGTCACCCTGCGACACACCACCTCCCGACCTCCCAAGTCACCCTGCGACACACCACCTCCCGAGTCACCCTGCGGGACACCACCTCCCGAGTCACCCTGCAACACACCACCTCCCGAGTCACCTTGCGACACATCGCCTCCCGAGTCACCCTGGGACACACCGCCTCTCGAGTCACCCTGCGACACACCACCTCCCGAGTTACCCTGCGACATACCACCGGACCTCCCAAGTCACCCTGCGGCACACCACCTCCCGAGTCACCTTGCGACATAACACCTCCCGAGTCACCCTGCGACACACCACCTCCCGAGTCAACACCACCGGGCCTCCCAAGTCACCCTGCGACACACCACCTCCCGACCTCCCAAGTCACCCTGCGACACACCACCTCCCGAGTCACCCTGCGACATACCACCGAACCTCCAGAGTCACCCTGCGGCACACCACCTCCCGAGTCACCCTGCGACACACCACCTCCCGAGTCACCCTGCGACACACCACCTCCCGAGTCACCCTGCGGGACACCACCTCCCGAGTCACCCTGCGACACACCACCTCCCGAGTCACTTTGCGACACACTACCTCCCGACCTCCCGAGTCACCCTGCGACACACCACCTCCCGAGTCACCCTGCGACACACCACCTCCCGAGTCACCCTGCGACACACCACCTCCCGAGTCACCCTGCGGGACACCACCTCCCGAGTTACCCTGCGACACACCACCTCCCGAGTGACCCTGGGACACACCACCTCCCGAATAACCCTGGGACACACCACCTCCCGAGTCACCCTGCGACACACCACCTCCCGAGCCACCCTGCGACACACCACCTCCCGAGTCACCCTGCGACACACCACCTCCCGAGTCACCCTGCGACACACCACCTCCCGAGTCACCCTGCGGGACACCACCTCCCGAGTCACCCTGCGACACACCGCCTCCCGAGTCACCCTGCGACACACCACCTCCCGAGTCACCCTGCGACACACCACCTCCCGAGTCACCCTGCGACACACCGCCTCCCGAGTCACCCTGCGACACACCACCTCCCGAGTGACCCTGCGACACACCACCTCCCGAGTCAACACCGCCGGACCTCCCGAGTCACCTTGCGACACACCACCTCCCGAGTCACCTTGCGACACACCACCTCCCGAGTCACCCTGCGACACACCACCTCCCGAGTCACCCTGCGACACACCACCTCCCGAGTCACCCTGCGACACACCACCGGACCTCCCGAGTCACCCTGCGACACACCACCTCCCGAGTCACCCTGCGACACACCACCTCCCGAGTCACCCTGCGACACACCACCTCCCGAGTCACCCTGCGACATACCACCTCCCGAGTCACCCTTCGACACACCACCGGACCTCCCGAGTCACCCTGCGACACACCACCTCCCGAGTCACCCTGCGACACACCACCTCTCGACCTCCCGAGTTACCCTGCGACACACCACCTCCCGAGTCACCCTGCGACACACCACCGGACCTCCCGAGTCACCCTGCGACACACCACCTCCCGAGTCACCCTGCGACACACCACCTCCCGAGTCACCCTGCGACACACCACCTCCCGAGTCACCCTGCGACACACCACCTCCCGAGTCACCCGGCGACACACCACCTCCCGAGTCACCCTGCGACACACCACCTCCCAAGTCACCCTGCGACACACCACCTCCCGAGTCAACCTGCGACACACCACCTCCCGAGTCACCCTGCGGCACACACACCTCCCGAGTCACCCTGCGACACACCGCCTCCCGAGTCACCTTGCAACACACCACCTCCCGAGTCACCTTGCGACACACCACCTCCCGAGTCACCCTGCGACACACCACCTCCCCAGTCACCCTGCGACACACCACCTCCCGACCTCCCAAGTCACCCTGCGACACACCACCTCCCGAGTTACCCTGCGACACACCACCTCCCGAGTCACCTTGCGACACACCACCTCCCAAGTCATCCTGCGACACACCACCTCCCGAGTCACCCTGCCATACATCACCTCCCAAGTCACCATGCGACACGCCACCTCCCGAGTCACCCAGCGACACACCACCTCCCGACCTCCCGAGTCACCCTGCGACACACCACCTGCCGACCTCCCGAGTCACCCTGCGACACACCACAGGACCTCCCGAGTCACCCTGAGACACACCACCTCCCAAGTCACCCTGCGACACACCACCTCCCGAGTCACCCTGCGACACACCACCTCCCAAGTCACCCTGCGACACACCACCTGCCGACCTCCCGAGTCACCTTGCGACACACCGCCTCCCGAGTCACCTTGCGACACACCACCTCCCAAGTCACCCTGCGACACACCACCTCCCGAGTCACCCTGCGACACACGACCTCCCGAGTCAACACCACCGGACATCCCGAGTCACCCTGCGACACACCACCTCCCGACCTCCCGAGTCACCCTGCGACACACCACCGGACCTCCCGAGTCACCCTGAGACACACCCCCTCCCAAGTCACCCTGCGACACACCACCTCCCGAGTCACCCTGCGACACACCACCTCCCAAGTCACCCTGCGACACACCACCTGCCGACCTCCCGAGTCACCTTGCGACACACCGCCTCCCGAGTCACCTTGCGACACACCACCTCCCAAGTCACCCTGCGACACACCACCTGCCGACCTCCCGAGTCACCTTGCGACACACCGCCTCCCGAGTCATCTTGTGACACACCACCTCCCAAGTCACCCTGCGACACACCACCTCCCAAGTCGCCCTGCGACACACCACCTGCCGACCTCCCGAGTCACCCTGCGACACACCACCGGACCTCCCGAGTCACCCTGAGACACACCACCTCCCAAGTCACCCTGCGACACACCACCTCCCGAGTCACCCTGCGACACACCACCTCCCGAGTCACCCTGCGACACACCACCTCCCGAGTCACCCTGCGACACACCACCTCCCGAGTCACCCTGCGGGACACCACCTTCCGAGTCACCCTGCGACACACCACCTCCCGAGTCACCCTGCGACACACCACCTCCCGAGTCACCCTGCGGGACACCACCTCCCGAGTCACCCTGCGACACACCACCTCCCGAGTCACCCTGGGACACACCACCTCTCGAGTCACCCTGGGACACACCACCTCCCGAGTCACCCTGCGACACACCACCTCCCGAGTCACCCTGCGACACACCACCTCCCGAGTCACCCTGCGGGATACCACCTCCCGAGTCACCCTGCGACACACCACCTCCCGAGTCACCCTGGGACACACCACCTCTCGAGTCACCCTGGGACACACCACCTCCCGAGTCACCCTGCGACACACCACCTCCCGAGTCACCCTGCGACACACCACCTCCCGAGTCACCCTGCGGGACACCACCTCCCGAGTCACCCTGCGACACACCACCTCCCGAGTCACCCTGCGACACACCACCTCCCGAGTCACCTTGCGACACACCACCTCCCGACCTCCCGAGTCACCCTGCGACACACCACCTCCCGAGTCACCCTGAGACACACCACCTTTCAAGTCACCCTGCGACACACTACTTCCCGAGTCACCCTGCGACACACGACCTCCCGAGTCACCCTGCGACATACCACAGGACCTCCCGAGTCACCCTGCGACACACCACCTCCCGAGTCACCTTGCGACACAACACCTCCCAAGTCACCCTGCGACACATCGCCTCCCGAGTCACCCTGCGACACACCACCTCCCGAGTCACCCTGCGACACACCACCTCCCGATTCACCCTGCGACACACCACCTCCCGAGTCACCCTGCGACACACCGCCTCCCGAGTCACCCTGCGACACACCACCTCCCAAGTCACCCTGCGACACACCACCTGCCGACCTCCCGAGTCACCCTGCAACACACCACCTCCCGAATCACCCTGCGACACACCACCTGCCGACCTCCCGAGTCACCCTGCGACACACCACCTCCCGAGTCACCCTGCAACACACTACCTCCCGAGTCACCCTGCGACACACCACCTGCCGACCTCCCGAGTCACCCTGCGACACACCACCTCCCGAGTCACCCTGCGACACACCACCTCCCAAGTCACCCTGTGACACACCACCTGCCGACCTCCCGAGTCACCCTGCAACACACCACCTCCCGAGTCACCCTGCGACACACCACCTCCCGAGTCACCCTGCAACACACCACCTCCCGAGTCACCCTGCGACATACCACCGGACCTCCCGAGTCACCCTGCGACACACCATCTCCCGACCTCCCGAGTCACCCTGCGACACACCACCTCCCGAGTCACCCTGCGACACAACACCTCCCAAGTCACTCTGCGACACATCGCCTCCCGAGTCACCCTGGGACACACCACCTCCCGAGCCACCCTGCGAGACACCACCTCCCGTGTTACCCTGCGACACACCACCTCCCGAGTCACCCTGCGACACACCACCTCCCGAGTCACCCTGCGACACACCACCTCCCGAGTCACCCTGCAACACACCACCTCCCGAGTCACCTTGCGACACATCGCCTCCCGAGTCACCCTGCGACACACCGCCTCTCGAGTCACCCTGCGACACACCACCTCCCGAGTCACCCTGCGACATACCACCGGACCTCCCGAGTCACCCTGCGGCACACCACCTCCCGAGTCACCTTGCGACACAACACCTCCCGAGTCACCCTGCGACACACCACCTCCCGAGTCAACACCACCGGGCCTCCCAAGTCACCCTGCGACACACCACCTCCCGACCTCCCAAGTCACCCTGCGACACACCACCTCCCGAGTCACCCTGCGACACACCACCTCCCGAGTCACCCTGCGACACACCACCTCCCGAGTCACCTTGCGACACACCACCGGACCTCCCGAGTCACCCTGCGACACACCACCTCCCGAGTCACCCTGCGACACACCACCGGACCTCCCGAGTCACCCTGCGACACACCACCTCCCGAGTCACCTTGCGACACACCACCTCCCGAGTCACCCTGCGACACACCACCGGACCTCCCGAGTCACCCTGCGACACACCACCTCCCGAGTCACCTTGCGACACACCACCTCCCGAGTCACCCTGCGACACACCACCGGACCTCCCGAGTCACCCTGCGACATACCACCTACCGAGTCACCCTGCGACACACCATCTCCCAAGTCACCCTGCACCACCTCCCGACCTCCCGAGTTACCCTGCGACACACCACCTCCCGAGTCACTCTGCGACATACCACCTCCCGAGTCACCCTGCGACACATCGCCTCCCGAGTCACCTTGCGACACACCACCTCCCGACCTCCCGAGTTACCCTGCGACACACCACCTCCCGAGTCACCTTGCGACACACCACCTCCCGAGTCACCCTGCGACACACCACCGGACCTCCCGAGTCACCCTGCGACACACCACCTCCCGAGTCACCTTGCGACACACCACCTCCCGAGTCACCCTGCGACACACCACCGGACCTCCCGAGTCACCCTGCGACATACCACCTACCGAGTCACCCTGCGACACACCATCTTCCAAGTCACCCTGCGACACACCACCTCCCGAGTCACCCTGCGACATACCACCTACCGAGTCACCCTGCGACACACCATCTCCCGAGTCACCCTGCGACACACCACCTCCCGACCTCCCGAGTTACCCTGCGACACACCACCTCCCTAGTCACCCTGCGACATACCACCTCCCGAGTCACCCTGCGACACATCGCCTCCCGAGTCACCTTGCGACACACCACCTCCCAAGTCACCTTGCGACACACCATCTCCCGAGTCACCCTGCGGGACACCACCTCCCGAGTCACCCTGCGGGACACCACCTCCCGAGTCACCCTGCGACACACCACCGGACCTCCCGAGTCACCCTGCGACACACCACCTCCCGAGTCACCCTGTGACACACCACCTCCCGAGTCACCCTGTGACACACCACCGGACCTCCCGAGTCACCCTGCGACACACCACCTCCCGACCTCCCGAGTCACCCTGCGACACACCACCTCCCGAGTCACCCTGGGACAAACCACCTCCCGAGTCACCCTGCGACACACCACCGGACCTCCCGAGTCACCCTGCGACACACCACCTCCCGACCTCCCGAGTCACCCTACGACACACCACATCCCGAGTCACCCTGGGACACACCACCTCCCCAGTCACCCTGGGACACACCACCTCCCGAGTCACCCTGCGACACACCACCTCCCGAGTCACCCTGCGACACACCACCTCCCGAGTCACCCCTGCGACACACCACCGGACCTCCCGAGTCACCCTGCGACACACCACCTCCCGAGTCACCCTGCGACACCCCACCGGACCTCCCGAGTCACCCTACGACACACGCACCTCCCGAGTCACCCTTCGACACACCACCTCCCGAGTCACCCTGCGACACACCACCTCCCGAGTCACCCTGCGACACACCACCTCCCGAGTCACCCTGTGACACACCACCTCCCGAGTCACCCTGCGACACACCACCTCCCCAGTCACCCTGCGACACACCACCTCCCCGACCTCCCGAGCCACCCTGCGACACACCCCTCCCGAGTCACCCTGCGACACACCACCTCCCGAGTCACCCTGAGACACACCACCTCCCGAGTCACCCTGGGACACACCACCTCCCGAGTCAACACCACCGGGCCTCCCAAGTCACCCTGCGACACACCACCTCCCGACCTCCCAAGTCACCCTGCGACACACCACCTCCCGAGTCACCCTGCGACATACCACCGAACCTCCAGAGTCACCCTGCGGCACACCACCTCCCGAGTCACCCTGCGACACACCACCTCCCGAGTCACCCTGCGACACACCACCTCCCGAGTCACCCTGCGGGACACCACCTCCCGAGTCACCCTGCGACACACCACCTCCCGAGTCACCCTGTGACACACCACCTCCCGAGTCACCCTGCGACACACCACCTCCCCAGTCACCCTGCGACACACCACCTCCCGACCTCCCGAGCCACCCTGCGACACACCACCTCCCGAGTCACCCTGCGACACACCACCTCCCGAGTCACCCTGAGACACGCCACCTCCCGAGTCACCCTGGGACACACCACCTCCCGAGTCAACACCACCGGGCCTCCCAAGTCACCCTGCGACACACCACCTCCCGACCTCCCAAGTCACCCTGCGACACACCACCTCCCGAGTCACCCTGCGGGACACCACCTCCCGAGTCACCCTGCAACACACCACCTCCCGAGTCACCTTGCGACACATCGCCTCCCGAGTCACCCTGGGACACACCGCCTCTCGAGTCACCCTGCGACACACCACCTCCCGAGTTACCCTGCGACATACCACCGGACCTCCCAAGTCACCCTGCGGCACACCACCTCCCGAGTCACCTTGCGACATAACACCTCCCGAGTCACCCTGCGACACACCACCTCCCGAGTCAACACCACCGGGCCTCCCAAGTCACCCTGCGACACACCACCTCCCGACCTCCCAAGTCACCCTGCGACACACCACCTCCCGAGTCACCCTGCGACATACCACCGAACCTCCAGAGTCACCCTGCGGCACACCACCTCCCGAGTCACCCTGCGACACACCACCTCCCGAGTCACCCTGCGACACACCACCTCCCGAGTCACCCTGCGGGACACCACCTCCCGAGTCACCCTGCGACACACCACCTCCCGAGTCACTTTGCGACACACTACCTCCCGACCTCCCGAGTCACCCTGCGACACACCACCTCCCGAGTCACCCTGCGACACACCACCTCCCGAGTCACCCTGCGACACACCACCTCCCGAGTCACCCTGCGGGACACCACCTCCCGAGTTACCCTGCGACACACCACCTCCCGAGTGACCCTGGGACACACCACCTCCCGAATAACCCTGGGACACACCACCTCCCGAGTCACCCTGCGACACACCACCTCCCGAGCCACCCTGCGACACACCACCTCCCGAGTCACCCTGCGACACACCACCTCCCGAGTCACCCTGCGACACACCACCTCCCGAGTCACCCTGCGGGACACCACCTCCCGAGTCACCCTGCGACACACCGCCTCCCGAGTCACCCTGCGACACACCACCTCCCGAGTCACCCTGCGACACACCACCTCCCGAGTCACCCTGCGACACACCGCCTCCCGAGTCACCCTGCGACACACCACCTCCCGAGTGACCCTGCGACACACCACCTCCCGAGTCAACACCGCCGGACCTCCCGAGTCACCTTGCGACACACCACCTCCCGAGTCACCTTGCGACACACCACCTCCCGAGTCACCCTGCGACACACCACCTCCCGAGTCACCCTGCGACACACCACCTCCCGAGTCACCCTGCGACACACCACCGGACCTCCCGAGTCACCCTGCGACACACCACCTCCCGAGTCACCCTGCGACACACCACCTCCCGAGTCACCCTGCGACACACCACCTCCCGAGTCACCCTGCGACATACCACCTCCCGAGTCACCCTTCGACACACCACCGGACCTCCCGAGTCACCCTGCGACACACCACCTCCCGAGTCACCCTGCGACACACCACCTCTCGACCTCCCGAGTTACCCTGCGACACACCACCTCCCGAGTCACCCTGCGACACACCACCGGACCTCCCGAGTCACCCTGCGACACACCACCTCCCGAGTCACCCTGCGACACACCACCTCCCGAGTCACCCTGCGACACACCACCTCCCGAGTCACCCTGCGACACACCACCTCCCGAGTCACCCGGCGACACACCACCTCCCGAGTCACCCTGCGACACACCACCTCCCAAGTCACCCTGCGACACACCACCTCCCGAGTCAACCTGCGACACACCACCTCCCGAGTCACCCTGCGGCACACACACCTCCCGAGTCACCCTGCGACACACCGCCTCCCGAGTCACCTTGCAACACACCACCTCCCGAGTCACCTTGCGACACACCACCTCCCGAGTCACCCTGCGACACACCACCTCCCCAGTCACCCTGCGACACACCACCTCCCGACCTCCCAAGTCACCCTGCGACACACCACCTCCCGAGTTACCCTGCGACACACCACCTCCCGAGTCACCTTGCGACACACCACCTCCCAAGTCATCCTGCGACACACCACCTCCCGAGTCACCCTGCCATACATCACCTCCCAAGTCACCATGCGACACGCCACCTCCCGAGTCACCCAGCGACACACCACCTCCCGACCTCCCGAGTCACCCTGCGACACACCACCTGCCGACCTCCCGAGTCACCCTGCGACACACCACAGGACCTCCCGAGTCACCCTGAGACACACCACCTCCCAAGTCACCCTGCGACACACCACCTCCCGAGTCACCCTGCGACACACCACCTCCCAAGTCACCCTGCGACACACCACCTGCCGACCTCCCGAGTCACCTTGCGACACACCGCCTCCCGAGTCACCTTGCGACACACCACCTCCCAAGTCACCCTGCGACACACCACCTCCCGAGTCACCCTGCGACACACGACCTCCCGAGTCAACACCACCGGACATCCCGAGTCACCCTGCGACACACCACCTCCCGACCTCCCGAGTCACCCTGCGACACACCACCGGACCTCCCGAGTCACCCTGAGACACACCCCCTCCCAAGTCACCCTGCGACACACCACCTCCCGAGTCACCCTGCGACACACCACCTCCCAAGTCACCCTGCGACACACCACCTGCCGACCTCCCGAGTCACCTTGCGACACACCGCCTCCCGAGTCACCTTGCGACACACCACCTCCCAAGTCACCCTGCGACACACCACCTGCCGACCTCCCGAGTCACCTTGCGACACACCGCCTCCCGAGTCATCTTGTGACACACCACCTCCCAAGTCACCCTGCGACACACCACCTCCCAAGTCGCCCTGCGACACACCACCTGCCGACCTCCCGAGTCACCCTGCGACACACCACCGGACCTCCCGAGTCACCCTGAGACACACCACCTCCCAAGTCACCCTGCGACACACCACCTCCCGAGTCACCCTGCGACACACCACCTCCCGAGTCACCCTGCGACACACCACCTCCCGAGTCACCCTGCGACACACCACCTCCCGAGTCACCCTGCGGGACACCACCTTCCGAGTCACCCTGCGACACACCACCTCCCGAGTCACCCTGCGACACACCACCTCCCGAGTCACCCTGCGGGACACCACCTCCCGAGTCACCCTGCGACACACCACCTCCCGAGTCACCCTGGGACACACCACCTCTCGAGTCACCCTGGGACACACCACCTCCCGAGTCACCCTGCGACACACCACCTCCCGAGTCACCCTGCGACACACCACCTCCCGAGTCACCCTGCGGGATACCACCTCCCGAGTCACCCTGCGACACACCACCTCCCGAGTCACCCTGGGACACACCACCTCTCGAGTCACCCTGGGACACACCACCTCCCGAGTCACCCTGCGACACACCACCTCCCGAGTCACCCTGCGACACACCACCTCCCGAGTCACCCTGCGGGACACCACCTCCCGAGTCACCCTGCGACACACCACCTCCCGAGTCACCCTGCGACACACCACCTCCCGAGTCACCTTGCGACACACCACCTCCCGACCTCCCGAGTCACCCTGCGACACACCACCTCCCGAGTCACCCTGAGACACACCACCTTTCAAGTCACCCTGCGACACACTACTTCCCGAGTCACCCTGCGACACACGACCTCCCGAGTCACCCTGCGACATACCACAGGACCTCCCGAGTCACCCTGCGACACACCACCTCCCGAGTCACCTTGCGACACAACACCTCCCAAGTCACCCTGCGACACATCGCCTCCCGAGTCACCCTGCGACACACCACCTCCCGAGTCACCCTGCGACACACCACCTCCCGATTCACCCTGCGACACACCACCTCCCGAGTCACCCTGCGACACACCGCCTCCCGAGTCACCCTGCGACACACCACCTCCCAAGTCACCCTGCGACACACCACCTGCCGACCTCCCGAGTCACCCTGCAACACACCACCTCCCGAATCACCCTGCGACACACCACCTGCCGACCTCCCGAGTCACCCTGCGACACACCACCTCCCGAGTCACCCTGCAACACACTACCTCCCGAGTCACCCTGCGACACACCACCTGCCGACCTCCCGAGTCACCCTGCGACACACCACCTCCCGAGTCACCCTGCGACACACCACCTCCCAAGTCACCCTGTGACACACCACCTGCCGACCTCCCGAGTCACCCTGCAACACACCACCTCCCGAGTCACCCTGCGACACACCACCTCCCGAGTCACCCTGCAACACACCACCTCCCGAGTCACCCTGCGACATACCACCGGACCTCCCGAGTCACCCTGCGACACACCATCTCCCGACCTCCCGAGTCACCCTGCGACACACCACCTCCCGAGTCACCCTGCGACACAACACCTCCCAAGTCACTCTGCGACACATCGCCTCCCGAGTCACCCTGCGACACACCACCTCCCGAGTCACCCTGCAACACACCACCTCCCGAGTCACCTTGCGACACAACACCTCCCGAGTCACCCTGCGACACACCACCTCCCGAGTCACCCTGCGACACACCACCTCCCGAGTCACCCTGCGACACACCACCTCCCGAGTCACCCTGTGACACACCACCTCCCGAGTCACCCTGCAACACACCACCTCCCGAGTCACCCTGCGACACACCACCTCCCGAGTCACCCTGCGACACACCACCTCCCGAGTCACCCTGCAACACACCACCTCCCGAGTCACCCTGCGGCACACCACCTCCCGAGTCACCCTGCGACACACCACCTCCCGAGTCACCCTGGGACACACCACCTCTCGAGTCACCCTGGGACACACCACCTCCCGAGTCACCCTGCGACACACCACCTCCCGAGTCACCCTGCGACACACCAACTCCCGAGTCACCCTGCAACACACCACCTCCCGAGTCACCTTGCGACACATCGCCTCCCGAGTCACCCTGCGACACACCGCCTCTCGAGTCACCCTGCGACACACCACCTCCCGAGTCACCCTGCGACATACCACCGGACCTCCCGAGTCACCCTGCGGCACACCACCTCCCGAGTCACCTTGCGACACAACACCTCCCGAGTCACCCTGCGACACACCACCTCCCGAGTCACCCTGCGACACACCACCTCCCGAGTCACCCTGCGACACACCACCTCCCGAGTCACCCTGCGACACACCACCTCCCGAGTCACCCTGCGACACACCACCTCCCGAGTCACCCTGCGACACAGCACCTCCCGAGTCACCCTGCGACACACCACCGGACCTCCCGAGTCACCCTGCGACACACCACCTCCCGAGTCACCCTGCGACACACCACCGGACCTCCCGAGTCACCCTGCGACACACCACCTCCGGACCTCCCGAGTCAACCTGTGACACACCACCTCCCAACCTCCCGAGTCACCCTGCGACACACCACCTCCCGAGTCCCATGCGACACACCACCTCTCGACCTCCCGAGTCACCCTGTGACACACCACCTCCCGAGTCAATACCACCGGACCTCCCGAGTCACCCTGCGACACACCACCTCCCGAGTCACCCTGGGACACACCACCTCCCGAGTCACCCTGCGACACACCACCTCCCGAGTCACCCTGCGACACACCACCTCCCGAGTCACCCTGCGACACACCACCGGACCTCCCGAGTCACCCTGCAACACACCACCTCCCGAGTCACCCTGCGACACACCACCGGACCTACCGAGTCACCCTGCGACACACCACCTCCCGACCTCCCGAGTCACCCTGCGACACACCACCTCCCGAGTCACCCTGCGACACACCACCGGACCTCCCGAGTCACCCTGCGACACACCACCTCCCGAGTCACCCTGCGACACACCACCTCCCGAGTCACCCTGGGACACACCACCTCCCGAGTCACCCTGCGACACACCACCTCCCGAGTCACCCTGCGACACACCACCACCCGAGTCACCCTGCAACACACCACCTCCCGAGTCACCCTGCGGCACACCACCTCCCGAGTCACCCTGCGACACACCACCTCCCGAGTCACCTTGCGACACACCACCTCCCGAGTCACCCTGCAACACACCACCTCCCGAGTCACCCTGCGGCACACCACCTCCCGAGTCACCCTGCGACACACCACCTCCCGAGTCACCCTGGGACACACCACCTCTCGAGTCGCCCTGGGACACACCACCTCCCGAGTCACCCTGCGAGACACCACCTCCCGAGTTACCCTGCGACACACCACCTCCCGAGTCACCCTGCGACACACCACCTCCCGAGTCACCCTGCGACACACCACCTCCCGAGTCACCCTGCAACACACCACCTCCCGAGTCACCTTGCGACACATCGCCTCCCGAGTCACCCTGCGACACACCGCCTCTCGAGTCACCCTGTGACACACCACCTCCCGAGTCACCCTGCGACATACCACCGGACCTCCCGAGTCACCCTGCGGCACACCACCTGCTGAGTCACCTTGCGACACAACACTTCCCGAGTCACCCTGCGACACACCACCTCCCGAGTCAACACCACCGGGCCTCCCAAGTCACCCTGCGACACACCACCTCCCGACCTCCCAAGTCACCCTGCGACACACCACCTTCCGAGTCACCCTGCGACACACCACCTCCCGAGTCACCCTGCGACACACCACCTCCCGAGTCACCTTGCGACACACCACCGGACCTCCCGAGTCACCCTGCGACACACCACCTCCCGAGTCACCCTGCGACACACCACCGGACCTCCCGAGTCACCCTGCAACACACCACCTCCCGAGTCACCTTGCGACACACCACCTCCCGAGTCACCCTGCGACACACCACCGGACCTCCCGAGTCACCCTGCGACACACCACCTCCCGAGTCACCCTGCGACACACCACCGGACCTCCCGAGTCACCCTGCGACACACCACCGGACCTCCCGAGTCACCCTGCGACACACCACCTCCCGACCTCCCGAGTCAACCTGTGACACACCACCTCCCAACCTCCCGAGTCACCCTGCGACACACCACCTCCCGAGTCCCATGCAACACACCACCTCTCGACCTCCCGAGTCACCCTGTGACACACCACCTCCCGAGTCAATACCACCGGACCTCCCGAGTCACCCTGCGACATACCACCTCCCGAGTCACCCTGCGACACACCACCTCCCGAGTTACCCTGCGAGACACCACCTCCCGAGTCAGCCTGCGACACAACACCTCCCGAGTCACCTTGCGACACACCACCTCCTGAGTCACCCTGCGACACACCACCTCCCGAGTCACCCTGCGACACACCACCTCCCGAGGCACCCTGCGACACACCACCTCCCGAGTGACCCTGCGACACACCACTTCCCGAGTCACCCTGCGACATACCACCTCCCGAGTCACCCTGCGACACACCACCTCCCGAGTCACCCTGCGACATACCACCTCCCGAGTCACCCTGCGACACACCACCTCCCGAGTCACCCTGCGACACACCACCTCCCGAGGCACCCTGCGACACACCACCTCCCGAGTCACCCTTCGACACACCACCTCCCGAGTCACCTTGCGACACACCACCTCCCGAGTCACCCTGCGACACACCACCTCCCGAGTCAACACCACCGGACCTCCCAAGTCACCCTGCGACACACCACCTCCCGACCTCCCGAGTCACCCTGCGACACACCACCTCCCGAGTCACCATGCGACACCACCTCTCGACCTCCCGAGTCACCCTGTGACACACCACCTCCCGAGTCAATACCACCGGACCTCTCGAGTCACCCTGCGACATACCACCTACCGAGTCACCCTGCGACACACCACCTCCCGACCTCCCGAGTCACCCTGCGACACACCACCTCCCGAGTTACCCTGCGAGACACCACCTCCCGAGTCAGCCTGCGACACACCACCTCCTGAGTCACCCTGGGACACACCAGCTCCCGAGTCACCCTGGGACAAACCACCTCCCGAGTCACCCAGCGAGACACCACCTCCCGAGTCAACACCACCGGACCTCCCGAGTCACCCTGCGACACACCACCTCCCGAGTCACCCTGCGACACACCACCTCCCGAGTCACCCTGCGACACACCACCTCCCGAGTCACCCTGCGGGACACCACCTCCCGAGTCACCCTGCGACACACCACCTCCCGAGTCACCCTGCGACACACCACCTCCCGAGTCACCTTGCGACACACCACCTCCCGACCTCCCGAGTCACCTTGCGACACAACACCTCCCAAGTCACCCTGCGACACATCGCCTCCCGAGTCACCCTGCGACACACCACCTCCCGAGTCACCCTGCGACACACCACCTCCCGAGTCACCCTGCGACACACCACCTCCCGAGTCACCCTGCGACACACCGCCTCCCGAGTCACCCTGCGACACACCACCTCCCAAGTCACCCTGCGACACACCACCTGCCGACCTCCCGAGTCACCCTGCAACACACCACCTCCCGAATCACCCTGCGACACACCACCTGCCGACCTCCCGAGTCACCCTGCGACACACCACCTCCCGAGTCACCCTGCAACACACTACCTCCCGAGTCACCCTGCGACACACCACCTGCCGACCTCCCGAGTCACCCTGCGACACACCACCTCCCGAGTCACCCTGCGACACACCACCTCCCAAGTCACCCTGTGACACACCACCTGCCGACCTCCCGAGTCACCCTGCAACACACCACCTCCCGAGTCACCCTGCGACACACCACCTCCCGAGTCACCCTGCAACACACCACCTCCCGAGTCACCCTGCGACATACCACCGGACCTCCCGAGTCACCCTGCGACACACCATCTCCCGACCTCCCGAGTCACCCTGCGACACACCACCTCCCGAGTCACCCTGCGACACAACACCTCCCAAGTCACTCTGCGACACATCGCCTCCCGAGTCACCCTGCGACACACCACCTCCCGAGTCACCCTGCAACACACCACCTCCCGAGTCACCTTGCGACACAACACCTCCCGAGTCACCCTGCGACACACCACCTCCCGAGTCACCCTGCGACACACCACCTCCCGAGTCACCCTGCGACACACCACCTCCCGAGTCACCCTGTGACACACCACCTCCCGAGTCACCCTGCAACACACCACCTCCCGAGTCACCCTGCGACACACCACCTCCCGAGTCACCCTGCGACACACCACCTCCCGAGTCACCCTGCAACACACCACCTCCCGAGTCACCCTGCGGCACACCACCTCCCGAGTCACCCTGCGACACACCACCTCCCGAGTCACCCTGGGACACACCACCTCTCGAGTCACCCTGGGACACACCACCTCCCGAGTCACCCTGCGACACACCACCTCCCGAGTCACCCTGCGACACACCAACTCCCGAGTCACCCTGCAACACACCACCTCCCGAGTCACCTTGCGACACATCGCCTCCCGAGTCACCCTGCGACACACCGCCTCTCGAGTCACCCTGCGACACACCACCTCCCGAGTCACCCTGCGACATACCACCGGACCTCCCGAGTCACCCTGCGGCACACCACCTCCCGAGTCACCTTGCGACACAACACCTCCCGAGTCACCCTGCGACACACCACCTCCCGAGTCACCCTGCGACACACCACCTCCCGAGTCACCCTGCGACACACCACCTCCCGAGTCACCCTGCGACACACCACCTCCCGAGTCACCCTGCGACACACCACCTCCCGAGTCACCCTGCGACACAGCACCTCCCGAGTCACCCTGCGACACACCACCGGACCTCCCGAGTCACCCTGCGACACACCACCTCCCGAGTCACCCTGCGACACACCACCGGACCTCCCGAGTCACCCTGCGACACACCACCTCCGGACCTCCCGAGTCAACCTGTGACACACCACCTCCCAACCTCCCGAGTCACCCTGCGACACACCACCTCCCGAGTCCCATGCGACACACCACCTCTCGACCTCCCGAGTCACCCTGTGACACACCACCTCCCGAGTCAATACCACCGGACCTCCCGAGTCACCCTGCGACACACCACCTCCCGAGTCACCCTGGGACACACCACCTCCCGAGTCACCCTGCGACACACCACCTCCCGAGTCACCCTGCGACACACCACCTCCCGAGTCACCCTGCGACACACCACCGGACCTCCCGAGTCACCCTGCAACACACCACCTCCCGAGTCACCCTGCGACACACCACCGGACCTACCGAGTCACCCTGCGACACACCACCTCCCGACCTCCCGAGTCACCCTGCGACACACCACCTCCCGAGTCACCCTGCGACACACCACCGGACCTCCCGAGTCACCCTGCGACACACCACCTCCCGAGTCACCCTGCGACACACCACCTCCCGAGTCACCCTGGGACACACCACCTCCCGAGTCACCCTGCGACACACCACCTCCCGAGTCACCCTGCGACACACCACCACCCGAGTCACCCTGCAACACACCACCTCCCGAGTCACCCTGCGGCACACCACCTCCCGAGTCACCCTGCGACACACCACCTCCCGAGTCACCTTGCGACACACCACCTCCCGAGTCACCCTGCAACACACCACCTCCCGAGTCACCCTGCGGCACACCACCTCCCGAGTCACCCTGCGACACACCACCTCCCGAGTCACCCTGGGACACACCACCTCTCGAGTCGCCCTGGGACACACCACCTCCCGAGTCACCCTGCGAGACACCACCTCCCGAGTTACCCTGCGACACACCACCTCCCGAGTCACCCTGCGACACACCACCTCCCGAGTCACCCTGCGACACACCACCTCCCGAGTCACCCTGCAACACACCACCTCCCGAGTCACCTTGCGACACATCGCCTCCCGAGTCACCCTGCGACACACCGCCTCTCGAGTCACCCTGTGACACACCACCTCCCGAGTCACCCTGCGACATACCACCGGACCTCCCGAGTCACCCTGCGGCACACCACCTGCTGAGTCACCTTGCGACACAACACTTCCCGAGTCACCCTGCGACACACCACCTCCCGAGTCAACACCACCGGGCCTCCCAAGTCACCCTGCGACACACCACCTCCCGACCTCCCAAGTCACCCTGCGACACACCACCTTCCGAGTCACCCTGCGACACACCACCTCCCGAGTCACCCTGCGACACACCACCTCCCGAGTCACCTTGCGACACACCACCGGACCTCCCGAGTCACCCTGCGACACACCACCTCCCGAGTCACCCTGCGACACACCACCGGACCTCCCGAGTCACCCTGCAACACACCACCTCCCGAGTCACCTTGCGACACACCACCTCCCGAGTCACCCTGCGACACACCACCGGACCTCCCGAGTCACCCTGCGACACACCACCTCCCGAGTCACCCTGCGACACACCACCGGACCTCCCGAGTCACCCTGCGACACACCACCGGACCTCCCGAGTCACCCTGCGACACACCACCTCCCGACCTCCCGAGTCAACCTGTGACACACCACCTCCCAACCTCCCGAGTCACCCTGCGACACACCACCTCCCGAGTCCCATGCAACACACCACCTCTCGACCTCCCGAGTCACCCTGTGACACACCACCTCCCGAGTCAATACCACCGGACCTCCCGAGTCACCCTGCGACATACCACCTCCCGAGTCACCCTGCGACACACCACCTCCCGAGTTACCCTGCGAGACACCACCTCCCGAGTCAGCCTGCGACACAACACCTCCCGAGTCACCTTGCGACACACCACCTCCTGAGTCACCCTGCGACACACCACCTCCCGAGTCACCCTGCGACACACCACCTCCCGAGGCACCCTGCGACACACCACCTCCCGAGTGACCCTGCGACACACCACTTCCCGAGTCACCCTGCGACATACCACCTCCCGAGTCACCCTGCGACACACCACCTCCCGAGTCACCCTGCGACATACCACCTCCCGAGTCACCCTGCGACACACCACCTCCCGAGTCACCCTGCGACACACCACCTCCCGAGGCACCCTGCGACACACCACCTCCCGAGTCACCCTTCGACACACCACCTCCCGAGTCACCTTGCGACACACCACCTCCCGAGTCACCCTGCGACACACCACCTCCCGAGTCAACACCACCGGACCTCCCAAGTCACCCTGCGACACACCACCTCCCGACCTCCCGAGTCACCCTGCGACACACCACCTCCCGAGTCACCATGCGACACCACCTCTCGACCTCCCGAGTCACCCTGTGACACACCACCTCCCGAGTCAATACCACCGGACCTCTCGAGTCACCCTGCGACATACCACCTACCGAGTCACCCTGCGACACACCACCTCCCGACCTCCCGAGTCACCCTGCGACACACCACCTCCCGAGTTACCCTGCGAGACACCACCTCCCGAGTCAGCCTGCGACACACCACCTCCTGAGTCACCCTGGGACACACCAGCTCCCGAGTCACCCTGGGACAAACCACCTCCCGAGTCACCCAGCGAGACACCACCTCCCGAGTCAACACCACCGGACCTCCCGAGTCACCCTGCGACACACCACCTCCCGAGTCACCCTGCGACACACCACCTCCCGAGTCACCCTGCGAGACACCACCTCCCGAGTCACCCTGCGACATGCCACCTCCCGAGTCACCCTGCGGGACACCACCTCCCGACCTCCCGAGTCACCTTGCGACCCACCACCTCTCGAGTCAACACCACCGGACCTCCCGAATCATCCTGCGACACACCACCAGACCTCCCGAGTCACCCTGAGACACACCACCAGACCTCCCGAGTCAACCTGAGACACACCACCAGACCTCCCAAGTCAACCTGAGACACACCACCAGACCTCCCGAGTCAACCTGAGACACACCACCAGACCTCCCGAGTCACCCTGAGACACACCACCAGACCTCCCGAGTCAACCTGAGACACACCACCAGACCTCCCGAGTCAACCTGAGACACACCACCAGACCTCCCGTGTCACTCTGAGACACACCACCAGACCTCCCGAGTCAACCTGAGACACACCACCAGACCTCCCGAGTCAACCTGAGACACACCACCAGACCTCCCGAGCAGTGGCGGCTCGTGGTCCTCTCAAAGTACCTGAGGCCCAAGTCCAGAAGTTGCAACGGAGGAGCAGCTGCGACTTGCGAGTTTAGTTAAACTTTAAACAAATCACAGGCGTAGGAATTGGGGCGGGGGCCATGCCCCCACTATTTGATCAGAATTATTGACACAATCTGTATTTTTGTCTAATATGGAAACTTTGGGTCAGTAAAAGGTAGACCAAGACGAGAGGAGCTCAACCGGAGGTCCGGTGGTGTTGACTCAGGAGGTCCGGTGGTGTTGACTCGAGAGGTCCGGTGGTGTGCTGCAGGGCGACTCGGGAGGTCCGGTGGTGTTGACTCGAGAGGTCCGGTGGTGTGCTGCAGGGCGACTCGGGAGGTCCGGTGGTGTTGACTCGAGAGGTCCGGTGGTGTGCTGCAGGGCGACTCGGGAGGTCCGGTGGTGTGTTGACTCCGGAGGTCCGGTGGTGTTGACTCGAGAGGTCCGGTGGTGTGCTGCAGGGCGACTCGGGAGGTTCGGTGGTGTGTTGACTCCGGAGGTCCGGTGGTGTTGACTCGAGAGGTCCGGTGGTGTGCTGCAGGGCGACTCAGGAGGTCCGGTGGTGTTGACTCGAGAGGTCCGGTGGTGTGCTGCAGGGCGACTCGGGAGGTCCGGTGGTCTGGTTCATGGCGGGGCCAAAGCGCCACATACTGGTCGGCGTCATCTCGGTCGGCATCGGCTGCGGCGCCTCCTTCCCGGGCATCAACACGAAGGTGGCTCCGTACGTCAACTGGATTCTGCAAGCGGTGTAGTGGGTTGTTCGGGTCGTAGCGGCCTCCAACTAGCGGGCGGTAGGGTTGGCGGCCACTCTCGCAGTCAGCCGCACGGTTCGTCTAGTCCAGTGATCCAGTGATCCAGTGCTGCTGAGTGCCGAGTGCAGTGGAGCAGGCTCGCCGACTCAGCTGCTCGTCACCCACAGAAACCAAATACTAAATATTGTCATTGGTTGCACACCACCTCCCGAGTCCCATGCGACACACCACCTCTCGACCTCCCGAGTCACCCTGTGACACACCACCTCCCGAGTCAATACCACCGGACCTCCCGAGTCACCCTGCGACACACCACCTCCCGAGTCACCCTGGGACACACCACCTCCCGAGTCACCCTGCGACACACCACCTCCCGAGTCACCCTGCGACACACCACCTCCCGAGTCACCCTGTGACACACCACCGGACCTCCCGAGTCACCCTGCAACACACCACCTCCCGAGTCACCCTGCGACACACCACCGGACTTCCCGAGTCACCCTGCGACACACCACCTCCCGACCTCCCGAGTCACCCTGCGACACACCACCTCCCGAGTCACCCTGGGACACACCACCTCCCGAGTCACCCTGCGACACACCACCGGACCTCCCGAGTCACCCTGCGACACACCACCTCCCGAGTCACCCTGCGACACACCACCGGACCTCCCGAGTCACCCTGCGACACACCACCTCCCGAGTCACCCTGCGACACACCACCTCCCGAGTCACCCTGCGACACACCACCTCCCGAGTCACCCTGCGACACACCACCGGACCTCCCGAGTCACCCTGCGACACACCACCTCCCGACCTCCCGAGTCAACCTGTGACACACCACCTCCCAACCTCCCGAGTCACCCTGCGACACACCACCTCCCGAGTCCCATGCGACACACCACCTCTCGACCTCCCGAGTCACCCTGTGACACACCACCTCCCGAGTCAATACCACCGGACCTCCCGAGTCACCCTGCGACATACCACCTCCCGAGTCACCCTGCGACACACCACCTCCCGAGTTACCCTGCGAGACACCACCTCCCGAATCAGCCTGCGACACAACACCTCCCGAGTCACCTTGCGACACACCACCTCCTGAGTCACCCTGCGACACACCACCTCCCGAGTCACCCTGCGACACACCACCTCCCGAGGCACCCTGCGACACACCACCTCCCGAGTGACCCTGCGACACACCACCGGACCTCCCGAGTCACCCTGCGGGACACCACCTCCCGAGTCACCCTGCGACACACCACCTCCTGAGTCACCCTGCGACACACCACCTCCCGAGTCACCCTGCGACACACCACCTCCCGAGGCACCTGCGACACACCACCTCCCGAGTCACCCTTCGACACACCACCTCCCGAGTCACCTTGCGACACACCACCTCCCGAGTCACCCTGCGACACACCACCTCCCGAGTCAACACCACCGGACCTCCCAAGTCACCCTGCGACACACCACCTCCCGACCTCCCGAGTCACCCTGCGACACACCACCTCCCGAGTCACCATGCGACACCGCCTCTCGACCTCCCGAGTCACCCTGTGACACACCACCTCCCGAGTCAATACCACCGGACCTCTCGAGTCACCCTGCGACATACCACCTACCGAGTCACCCTGCGACACACCACCTCCCGACCTCCCGAGTCACCCTGCGACACACCACCTCCCGAGTTACCCTGCGAGACACCACCTCCCGAGTCAGCCTGCGACACACCACCTCCTGAGTCACCCTGGGACACACCACCTCCCGAGTCACCCTGGGACACACCACCTCCCGAGTCACCCTGCGACACACACCCTCCCGAGTCACCCTGCGACACACCACCTCCCGAGTCACCCTGCGACACACCGCCTCCCGAGTCACCCTGCGACACACCACCTCCCAAGTCACCCTGCGACACACCACCTCCCGAGTCACCCTGCGACACACCGCCTCCCGAGTCACCCTGCGACACACCACCTCCCAAGTCACCCTGCGACACACCACCTGCCGACCTCCCGAGTCACCCTGCAACACACCACCTCCCGAATCACCCTGCGACACACCACCTGCCGACCTCCCGAGTCACCCTGCGACACACCACCTCCCGAGTCACCCTGCAACACACCACCTCCCGAGTCACCCTGCGACACACCACCTGCCGACTTCCCGAGTCACCCTGCGACACACCACCTCCCGAGTCACCCTGCGACACACCACCTCCCAAGTCACCCTGCGACACACCACCTGCCGACCTCCCGAGTCACCCTGCAACACACCACCTCCCGAGTCACCCTGCGACACACCACCTCCCGAGTCACCCTGCAACACACCACCTCCCGAGTCACCCTGCGACATACCACCGGACCTCCCGAGTCACCCTGCGACACACCATCTCCCGACCTCCCGAGTCACCCTGCGACACACCATCTCCCGACCTCCCGAGTCACCCTGCGACACACCACCTCCCGAGTCACCCTGCGACACACCACCGGACCTCCCGAGTCACCCTGCGACACACCACCTCCCGAGTCACCCTGCGACACACCACCTCCCGAGTCACCTTGCGACACACCACCTCCCGAGTCACCCTGCGACACACCACCGGACCTCCCGAGTCACCCTGCGACACACCACCTCCCGAGTCACCTTGCGACACACCACCTCCCGAGTCACCCTGCGACACCCCACCGGACCTCCCGAGTCACCCTGCGACACACCACCTCCCGACCTCCCGAGTCAACCGGTGACACACCACCTCCCAACCTCCCGAGTCACCCTGCGACACACCACCTCCCGAGTCCCATGCGACACACCACCTCTCGACCTCCCGAGTCACCCTGTGACACACCACCTCCCGAGTCAATACCACCGGACCTCCCGAGTCACCCTGCGACATACCACCTACCGAGTCACCCTGCGACACACCACCTCCCGACCTCCCGAGTCACCCTGCGACACACCACCTCCCGAGTTACCCTGCGAGACACCACCTCCCGAGTCAGCCTGCGACACACCACCTCCTGAGTCACCCTGGGACACAACACCTCCCGAGTCACCCTGCAACACACCACCTCCCGAGTCACCCTGCGACACACCACCTCCCGAGGCACCCTGGGACACACCACCTCCCGAGTCACCCTGCGACACACCACCTTCCGAGTCACCCTGGGACACACCACCTCCCGAGTCACCCTGCGACACACCACCTCCCGAGTCACCTTGCGACACACCACCTCCCGAGTCACCCTGCGACACACCACCTCCCGAGTCACCCTGCGACACACCACCTCCCGAGTCACCCTGGGACACACCACCTCCCGAGTCACCCTGCGACACACCACCGGACCTCCCGAGTCACCCTGCGACACACCACCTCCCGAGTCACCCTGCGACACACCACTGGACCTCCCGAGTCACCCTGCGACACACCACCTCCCGAGTCACCCTGCGACACACCACCTCCCGAGTCACCCTGCGACACACCACCTCCCGAGTCACCCTGCGACACACCACCTCCCGAGTCACCCTACGACACACCACCTCCCGAGTCACCCTGCGACATACCACCGGACCTCCCGAGTCACCCTGCGACACACCACCTCCCGAGTCACCCTGCGACACACCACCGGACCTCCCGAGTCACCCTGCGACACACCACCTCCCGAGTCACCCTGCGACACACCACCGGACCTCCCGAGTCACCCTGCGACACACCACCTCCCGAGTCACCCTGCGACACACCACCTCCCGAGTCACCCTGCGACACACCACCGGACCTCCCGAGTCACCCTGCGACACACCACCTCCCGAGTCACCCTGCGACACACCACCGGACCTCCCAAGTCACCCTGCGACACACCACCTCCCGACCTCCCGAGTCAACCTGTGACACACCACCTCCCAACCTCCCGAGTCACCCTGCGACACACCACCTCCCGAGTCACCCTGCGACACACCACCGGACCTCCCGAGTCACCCTGCGACACACCACCTCCCGAGTCACCCTGCGACACACCACCGGACCTCCCGAGTCACCCTGCGACACACCACCTCCCGAGTCACCCTGCGACACACCACCTCCCGAGTCACCCTGCGACACACCACCGGACCTCCCGAGTCACCCTGCGACACACCACCTCCCGAGTCACCCTGCCACACACCACCGGACCTCCCGAGTCACCCTGCGACACACCACCTCCCGACCTCCCGAGTCAACCTGTGACACACCACCTCCCAACCTCCCGAGTCACCCTGCGACACACCACCTCCCGAGTCCCATGCGACACACCACCTCTCGACCTCCCGAGTCACCCTGTGACACACCACCTCCCGAGTCAATACCACCGGACCTCCCGAGTCACCCTGCGACACACCACCTCCCGAGTCACCCTGAGACACACCACCTCCCGAGTCACCCTGCGACACACCACCTACCGAGTCACCCTGCGGGACACCACCTCCCGAGTCACCCTGCGACACACCACCTCCCGAGTCACCCTGCGACACACCACCTACCGAGTCACCCTGCGACACACCACCTCCCGAGTCACACTGCGACACACCACCTCCCGAGTCACCCTGCGACACACCACCTACCGAGTCACCCTGCGACACACCACCTCCCGAGTCACCCTGCGACACACCACCTCCCGAGTCACCCTGCGACACACCACCGGACCTCCCGAGTCACCCTGCAACACACCACCTCCCGAGTCACCCTGCGACACACCACCTCCCGACCTCCCGAGTCACCCTGCGACACACCACCTCCCGAGTCACCCTGGGACACACCACCTCCCAAGTCACCCTGCGACACACCACCTCCCGAGTCACCCTGCGACACACCACCTCCCGAGTCACCCTGCGACACACCACCGGACCTCCCGAGTCACCCTGCGACACACCACCTCCCGAGTCACCCTGCGACACACCACCGGACCTCCCGAGTCACCCTGCGACACACCACCTCCCGAGTCACCCTGCGACACACCACCTCCCGAGTCACCATGCGACACACCACCTCCCGAGTCACCCTGCGACACACCACCTCTCGACCTCCCGAGTCACCCTGTGACACACCACCTCCCGAGTCACCATGCGACACACCACCTCTCGAGTCACCATGCGACACACCACCGGACCTCCCGAGTCACCCTGCGACACACCACCTCCCGAGTCACCCTGCGACACACCACCTCCCGAGTCACCCTGCGACACACCACCTCCCGAGTCACCCTGCGATATACCACCTCCCGAGTCACCCTTCGACACACCACCGGACCTCCCGAGTCACCCTGCGACACACCACCTCCCGAGTCACCCTGCGACACACCACCTCTCGACCTCCCGAGTTACCCTGCGACACACCACCTCCCGAGTCACCCTGCGACACACCACCGGACCTCCCGAGTCACCCTGCGACACACCACCTCCCGAGTCACCCTGCGACACACCACCTCCCGAGTCACCCTGCGACACACCACCTCCCGAGTCACCCGGCGACACACCACCTCCCGAGTCACCCTGCGACACACCACCTCCCAAGTCACCCTGCGACACACCACCTCCCGAGTCAACCTGCGACACACCACCTCCCGAGTCACCCTGCGGCACACACACCTCCCGAGTCACCCTGCGACACACCGCCTCCCGAGTCACCTTGCAACACACCACCTCCCGAGTCACCTTGCGACACACCACCTCCCGAGTCACCCTGCGACACACCACCTCCCCAGTCACCCTGCGACACACCACCTCCCGACCTCCCAAGTCACCCTGCGACACACCACCTCCCGAGTTACCCTGCGACACACCACCTCCCGAGTCACCTTGCGACACACCACCTCCCAAGTCATCCTGCGACACACCACCTCCCGAGTCACCCTGCCATACATCACCTCCCAAGTCACCATGCGACACGCCACCTCCCGAGTCACCCAGCGACACACCACCTCCCGACCTCCCGAGTCACCCTGCGACACACCACCTGCCGACCTCCCGAGTCACCCTGCGACACACCACAGGACCTCCCGAGTCACCCTGAGACACACCACCTCCCAAGTCACCCTGCGACACACCACCTCCCGAGTCACCCTGCAACACACCACCTCCCGAGTCACCCTGCGACACACCACCGGACCTCCCGAGTCACCCTGCGACACACCACCTCCCGACCTCCCGAGTCACCCTGCGACACACCACCTCCCGAGTCACCCTGGGACACACCACCTCCCGAGTCACCCTGCGACACACCACCGGACCTCCCGAGTCACCCTGCGACACACCACCTCCCGAGTCACCCTGCGACACACCACCGGACCTCCCGAGTCACCCTGCGACACACCACCTCCCGAGTCACCCTGCGACACACCACCTCCCGAGTCACCCTGCGACACACCACCTCCCGAGTCACCCTGCGACACACCACCGGACCTCCCGAGTCACCCTGCAACACACCACTTCCCGAGTCACCCTGCGACACACCACCGGACCTCCCGAGTCACCCTGCGACACACCACCTCCCGACCTCCCGAGTCACCCTGCGACACACCACCTCCCGAGTCTCGGGAGGTCCGGTGGTATGTCGCAGGGTGACTCGGGAGGTGGTGTGTCGTAGGGTGACTCGTGAGGTGGTGTGTCGCAGGGTGACTCGGGAGGTGGTGTGTCGCAGGGTGACTCGGGAGGTGGTGTGTCGCAGGGTGACTCGGGAGGTGGTGTGTCGCAGGGTGACTCGGGAGGTCCAGTGGTGTGTCGCAGGGTGACTCGGGAGGTGGTGTGTCGCAGGGTGAATCGGGAGGTCCGGTGGTGTGTCGCAGGGTGACTCGGGAGGTGGTGTGTCCCAGGGTGACTCGGGAGGTGGTGTGTCGCAGGGTGACTCGGGAGGTGGTGTGTCGCAGGGTGACTCGGGAGGTGGTGTGTCGCAAGGTGACTCGGGAGGTGGTGTGTCGCAGGGTGACTCGGGAGGTGGTGTGTCCCAGGGTGACTCGGAAGGTGGTGTGTCGCAGGGTGACTCGGGAGGTGGTGTGTCCCAGGGTGCCTCGGGAGGTGGTGTGTCGCAGGGTGACTCGGGAGGTGGTGTGTCGCAGGGTGACTCGGGAGGTGTTGTGTCCCAGGGTGACTCAGGAGGTGGTGTGTCGCAGGCTGACTCGGGAGGTGGTGTCTCGCAGGGTAACTCGGGAGGTGGTGTGTCGCAGGGTGACTCGGGAGGTCGGGAGGTGGTGTGTCGCAGGGTGACTCGGTAGGTGGTATGTCGCAGGGTGACTCGGGAGGTCCGGTGGTATTGACTCGGGAGGTGGTGTGTCACAGGGTGACTCGGGAGGTCGAGAGGTGGTGTGTCGCATGGGACTCGGGAGGTGGTGTGTCGCAGGGTGACTCGGGAGGTTGGGAGGTGGTGTGTCACCGGTTGACTCGGGAGGTCGGGAGGTGGTGTGTCGCAGGGTGACTCGGGAGGTCCGGTGGGGTGTCGCAGGGTGACTCGGGAGGTGGTGTGTCGCAAGGTGACTCGGGAGGTGGTGTGTCGCAGGGTGACTCGGGAGGTCCGGTGGTGTGTCGCAGGGTGACTCGGGAGGTGGTGTGTCGCAAGGTGACTCGGGAGGTGGTGTGTCGCAGGGTGACTCGGGAGGTGGTGTGTCGCAGGGTGACTCGGGAGGTCCGGTGGTGTGTCGCAGGGTGACTCGGGAGGTGGTGTGTCGCAGGGTGACTCGGGAGGTCGGGAGATGGTGTGTCGCAGGGTGACTCGGGAGGTCGGGAGATGGTGTGTCGCAGGGTGACTCGGGAGGTCCGGTGGTATGTCGCAGGGTGACTCGGGAGGTGGTGTGTTGCAGGGTGACTCGGGAGGTGGTGTGTCGCAGGGTGACTCGGGAGGTGGTGTGTTGCAGGGTGACTCGGGAGGTCGGCAGGTGGTGTGTCGCAGGGTGACTTGGCACCCTGCGACACACCACCTCCCGAGTCACCATGCGACACACCACCTCCCGAGTCACCCTGCGACACACCACCTCTCGACCTCCCGAGTCACCCTGTGACACACCACCTCCCGAGTCACCATGCGACACACCACCTCTCGAGTCACCATGCGACACACCACCTCCCGAGTCACCATGCGACACACCACCTCTCGAGTCACCATGCGACACACCACCTCTCGACCTCCCGAGTTACCCTGTGACACACCACCTCCCGAGTCACCATGCGACACACCACCTCCCGAGTCACCATGCGACACACCACCTCTCGACCTCCCGAGTCACCCTGTGACACACCACCTCCCGAGTCAATACCACCGGACCTCCCGAGTCACCCTGCGACATACCACCTCCCGAGTCACCCTGCGACACACCACCTCCCGAGTTACCCTGCGAGACACCACCTCCCGAATCAGCCTGCGACACAACATCTCCCGAGTCACCTTGCGACACACCACCTCCTGAGTCACCCTGCGACACACCACCTCCCGAGTCACCCTGCGACACACCACCTCCCGAGGCACCCTGCGACACACCACCTCCCGAGTGACCCTGCGACACACCACCGGACCTCCCGAGTCACCCTGCGGGACACCACCTCCCGAGTCACCCTGCGACACACCACCTCCCGAGTCACCCTGCGACACACCACCTCCCGAGTCACCCTGCGACACACCACCTCCCGAGGCACCCTGCGACACACCACCTCCCGAGTCACCCTTCGACACACCACCTCCCGAGTCACTTTGCGACACACCACCTCCCGAGTCACCCTGCGACACACTACCTCCCGAGTCAACACCACCAGACCTCCCAAGTCACCCTGCGACACACCACCTCCCGACCTCCCGAGTCACCCTGCGACACACCACCTCCCGAGTCACCATGCGACACCACCTCTCGACCTCCCGAGTTACCCTGTGACACACCACCTCCCGAGTCAATACCACCGGACCTCTCGAGTCACCCTGCGACATACCACCTACCGAGTCACCCTGCGACACACCACCTCCCGACCTCCCGAGTCACCCTGCGACACACCACCTCCCGAGTTACCCTGCGAGACACCACCTCCCGAGTCAGCCTGCGACACACCACCTCCTGAGTCACCCTGGGACACACCACCTCCCGAGTCACCTGGGACACACCACCTCCCGAGTCACCCAGCGAGACACCACCTCCCGAGTCAACACCACCGGACCTCCCGAGTCACCCTGCGACACACCACCTCCCGAGTCACCCTGCGACACACCACCTCCCGAGTCACCCTGCGAGACACCACCTCCCGAGTTACCCTGCGACACACCACCTCCCGAGTCACCCTGCGGGACACCACCTCCCGACCTCCCGAGTCACCCTGCGACACACCACCTCCCGAGACACCCTGCGGGACACCACCTCCCGAGACACCCTGGGACACACCTCCCGACCTCCCGAGTCACCCTGCGACACACCACCTCCCGAGTCACCCTGCGACACACCACCTCCCGAGTCACCCTGCAACACACCACCTCCCGAGTCACCCTACGGGACACCACCTCCCGAGTTACCCTGCGACACACCACCTCCCGAGTCACCCTGCGACACACCACCTCCCGAGTCACCCTGCGACACACCACCTCCCGAGTCACCCTGCGACACACCACCTCCCGAGTCACCCTGCGACACACCACCTCCCGAGTCACCCTGCGGGACACCACCTCCCGACCTCCCGAATCACCTTGCGACCCACCACCTCCCGAGTTACCCTGCGACACACCACCTCCCGGACACCCTGCGACACACCACCTCCCGACCTCCCGAGTCAACCTGCGACACACCACCTCCCGAGTTACCCTGCGACACACCACCTCCCGAGACACCCTGCGGGACACCACCTCCCGACCTCCCGAGTCACCTTGCGACCCACCACCTCTCGAGTCAACACCATCGGACCTCCCGAATCATCCTGCGACACACCACCAGACCTCCCGAGTCACCCTGAGACACACCACCAGACCTCCCGAGTCAACCTGAGACACACCACCAGACCTCCCGAGTCAACCTGAGACACACCATCAGACCTCCCGAGTCAACCTGAGACACACCACCAGACCTCCCGAGTCACCCTGAGACACACCACCAGACCTCCCGAGTCAACCTGAGACACACCACCAGACCTCCCGAGTCAACCTGAGACACACCACCAGACCTCCCGTGTCACTCTGAGACACACCACCAGACCTCCCGAGTCAACCTGAGACACACCACCAGACCTCCCGAGTCAACCTGAGACACACCACCAGACCTCCCGAGCAGTGGCGGCTCGTGGTCCTCTCAAAGTACCTGAGGCCCAAGTCCAGAAGTTGCAACGGAGGAGCAGCTGCGACTTGCGAGTTTAGTTAAACTTTAAACAAATCACAGGCGTAGGAATTGGGGCGGGGGCCATGCCCCCACTATTTTATCAGAATTATTGACACAATCTGTATTTTTGTCTAATATGGAAACTTTGGGTCAGTAAAAGGTAGACCAAGACGAGAGGAGCTCAACCGGAGGTTCGGTGGTGTTGACTCAGGAGGTCCGGTGGTGTTGACTCGAGAGGTCCGGTGGTGTGCTGCAGGGCGACTCGGGAGGTCCGGTGGTGTTGACTCGAGAGGTCCGGTGGTGTGCTGCAGGGCGACTCGGGAGGTCCGGTGGTGTTGACTCGAGAGGTCCGGTGGTGTGCTGCAGGGCGACTCGGGAGGTCCGGTGGTGTGTTGACTCCGGAGGTCCGGTGGTGTTGACTCGAGAGGTCCGGTGGTGTGCTGCAGGGCGAATCGGGAGGTCCGGTGGTGTGTTGACTCCGGAGGTCCGGTGGTGTTTACTCGAGAGGTCCGGTGGTGTGCTGCAGGGCGACTCAGGAGGCCCGGTGGTGTTGACTCGAGAGGTCCGGTGGTGTGCTGCAGGGCGACTCAGGAGGTCCGGTGGTGTTGACTCGAGAGGTCCGGTGGTGTGCTGCAGGGCGACTCGGGAGGTCCGGTGGTCTGGTTCATGGCGGGGCCAAAGCGCCACATACTGGTCGGCGTCATCTCGGTCGGCATCGGCTGCGGCGCCTCCTTCCCGGGCATCAACACGAAGGTGGCTCCGTACGTCAACTGGATTCTGCAAGCGGTGTAGTGGGTTGTTCGGGTCGTAGCGGCCTCCAACTAGCGGGCGGTAGAGTTGGCGGCCACTCTCGCAGTCAGCCGCACGGTTCGTCTAGTCCAGTGATCCAGTGATCCAGTGCTGCTGAGTGCCGAGTGCAGTGGAGCAGGCTCGCCGACTCAGCTGCTCGTCACCCACAGAAACCAAATACTAAATATTGTCATTGGTTGCTCGTCAGTTTTTCCACAAATTTGCACGGGTCCTTTTGTCATTTAGCATTTAGTTCGTACAAGTCCTGTTACATGTAGCAGCCAACATAATACATTGTGCAGTGGCGTGCGCAAAAACTCACAAACGACCAGGTCATGAGGGTCGCCACCCGATCGACAGGGGCGCCACCAATATTGGCGAAAATTTTGCAGGGGGGGGGGGGCGCCTCTCCTTTCGCACCATGCGGAAGGAGAGGCATCTCAGGCCCCCCCCCCCCCCCCCCCCCCCCCCCCCCACCTCCGTCACTAGCCGTTGGGGTGCCGTCACTGGCCAGGCCGGATGCCGGAGGGGCGCCGTCACTGGTCGGAAGGGCGCCGTCACTGGCCGGAGGGGCGCCTTCACTGGCCGGAGGACCGTCCTCACTGGCCGGAGGGGCGCCGTCACCGGCCGCAAGAGCGCCGTCACTGGCCGGGGGACCGTCCTTACTGGACGGAGGGGCGCCGTCACTGGCCGCAAGAACGCCGCCACTGGCCGGGGGAGCGTCCTCACTGGCCGGAGCGGCGCCGTCAATGATCGGAGGGGCGCCAGCTTTGCATGGGCGCCTCGGGTCCAAAGGACCAGGTCATGCCCTGAATGACCGTATACTCGGTACGCCACTGGCATTGTGCATTAACTATTGCGTTTTAAAGTCAGATATAATTAAGCATGCAAATAACACGTCAATTTGCATTGCAAGATCAATTTCGAAGATGCTGTTTCTGTTTTTCTCCTCCGCCTTTTCACTTACAAAATTTAGCATCTCAGGATGACGTCGCTCCGACAGTGAGCTATATTTTACCTTGATAAAAGCAGCTTCCTAAGCCCGTTTCCAATGTACAACTCGACAATCTGTTGACCATGGCGACTGCAGTCAGCAGTCCATTGTCAGCGCAGCACCATGCGACAAATCTCGTCCACAATCATTGCTTCGGATGAGAATACAATCATTGCTTCGGATGAGAATGTATTGCGATATGGTTCCTCATAGTCATTTCGTCCATACCACGGCACTTGGGCCCCGGGACGCGGGGCGGGAGGCACTCGTATACCGTTTGTTGAGGCAGAGCGGTGTGCGCGCCACCAGCGGAGCTGCTCCAAGCAGAGACCACAACTCAGCCGACAACACACCAGGGAGGGGAATCCCCCACGATAAATCAACCAGGTCATAAGAACGCATGCAAAACACACGAAATATGCGCGAATGATGGAAGACAACTTGAGGCAATAAACGTACAAGCGTAGGAACAAAGTATCTGAAAAGTGAAGCGGCCACCATTCTCGGACAGGTTGCCATGGTAACGGTTCGGCGTCGTCAGCGGCCGCGACGAGTCGCCTGAGATCATCGCTCAATCGTCCACGTAGTGGGCGAGCCGGCGCTGCCCCCGGTCAAATCATAGCTCTCTCTCTCCTCTCATACACCTCCATAGTCGGGCAGCAGAGCCGCCCTCAGATCACCCCAGCGCAGGCACACACACGCCCCCGTCATGTCAGTGTCCACGGGCGCCGCGCTGCAGCGTTCGCCGGGTGTGTATCGAAATGCCCCAAGATTGATACAGGCCAGAGCTTGTATTGACCAATATTCATAAAGGCCCTGAGTTTAAAAGGCCCCAGGAATCATCTTGGCCAGAGGTTGAAAAGGCCAATTGGACCAAAAATGCCCAGACAGGGAGAATTCATACAGGCCAGAGCTTGCATTGGCCAGAGGTTGAAAAGTCACGAGCTTGTATTGGCCAGAGCTTGAAAGGGCCAGAGCTCGCATTGGCCAGAGGTTGAAAAGTCAGAGCTTGTATTGGCCAGAGGTTGAAAGGGCCAGAGCGCGAATTGGACAGAAGTTGAAAGGCCAGCGCCCCAGCCGTGGTTGGCTAAGGAGGAGTCGGGAAGAATACCAGCGTGACCAATAGTCAGCGGCCACAAGACAGAGGGTGCGGAGCTTATGAACACAAACAACACAACACTTGTAAAATCTATCCAGCTCCCCACGGATCACGCTGCTGCAGCTGTGCGTGTTCGCCGGATTGTTAATGTCGGCAGGCTGCCGCGTGACCCTGGCCCGGGTCGTCAGCTGGTCAGGGCGCCGCTGGACTTGGCTCCGCGCCAGCCGACCCAGCCGCGGCTCCGGCCCCGGCCGGCGACAGTGACCTCTCAAGGGCACGTCTGCCTCGCTTTGCAGCCGACACTGTAACCAATTAATTTGCCTAACCTTTGAAGAGCTTCAGTCACTTTTCGCTGACCATGCGTCACTCCGGACTTCTTCCCTGTATTACTCCCCGCCACGGATTCGCCCATATCGCCAGCACATTATTAAAGCCGGTCGCAGCGGCCAAAACACCACAAATTCACTATATAAGTTTTGCACCAATTGCCGATTTTTAGCACATCGGCGAGCATACCTCTTGCAACACAGAATCACGTTCTGTACTGTACGAGACGAGAGCTGTCAATGGTAATGAAAAAAAACGAGGCGGCCGTGACCTGGCACTGTCACGCGCGGAGTGCTGACCGGACAATCCGGCTCTCTTCCCGACTCCTCCTCAGCCAACCACGGCTGGGGCGCTGGCCCTTTCAACCTCTGGCAAATTCGAGCTCTGACCCTTTCAACCTCTGGCCAATACAAGCTCTGGACTTTTCAACCTCTGGCCCTTTCATACTCTGGACAATAAAAGCTCTGGCCCTTTCAACCTCCGGCCAATACGAGCTCTGGCCCTTTCAATCTCTGGCCAATACAAGCTCGGGACTTTTCAACCTCTGGCCAATACAAGCTGCTCTGGTCTGTATGGATTCTCCGTCTGGGCATTTTTGGTCCAATTGGCCTTTTCAACCTCTGGCCAATATGATTCCTGGGGCCTTATAAATGCAGGGCCTTTATGAATATTGGCCAATACAAACTCTGGCCTTTATGATTCTTGGGGCGTGTTCAATGTCCCCCGTTCGCCAGCCCGGCTACTATATACAACCCCGACCACCACACGGTTCCGGGTCGGTCACGCTAAAATATCTTCTATCAAAAACTTGGCACAATAATAAGTACGCTCTCGTCGCGGCAGTGGCGTCGCTCTGGGCGCGGTCGAGCGGCCGACGCAGGGGGATCCACACTCCCTGGCCGGCGGACCGCTCTGCCAGATTTGTACTTGGGCTCGAGACGCCGCCCGTTCCCGCCATGACGCCGATGGCAAACGATACAAAACAAACAAACGGACGGCAGCGGCGCGGCACCCGTCTGTCGGGCGCAGCGGCCGCAACCCACATCGCCACACAAATGGAAGACCGGAAATAAGAACACCAGTTTCATCATCAGGCCACCGCAATGGCCACACTGATGGCCACACTGCATACGCCACACTGCATAGTAATTCGTGCCAACCAACCCGCGACCGCCGCGCACACACGAGCGCGCGCCACAAACGTCTCAAAACAACCACCACGCGTCACAAATGTCAACAAGTCTAATCTCTGGCGCGTCGCGCGTTACTAATACGGCATTGAGTTGCTCCGACTGAATGTCATCATGTTATGTAGCTCGTCCTGACCGAACTTGAAGCTGTCCGTGTGTGGCGAGGAGCCGTCTCCTTCCGCCGTCGGCGGGGCGCCGTAGCCGGGGAAGCCAGCCGGCGGCATCTGCTGCTGCTGCTGCTGGTGCATGGCGGCCCGCTGCTGCGCGGCCATCATGGCCTGCTGCTGCTGCTGCGGCATCATGCCGGGCACCCTCTGCTGCATCATCATCATCTGCTGGCCGACCATCTGCGGCCGCAGTCCGGGCCGCAGTAGCCGCGCCGGCCCGCCCGGCAACATCATCCCTTGCTGCAGGCCGGCCGTCGACTGCGGACCAGAGCCGGCCGCGAACCTGTCGGGGCGGGCAGTTACGAGTGTCACACGGCGTCAAACAATGTGTTACATGATGCTAAACGGCGCATCACAGTGTCACACAGTAACCTGGTATGACACCGATTCCATGAGGAACAAACATACTGATCGGATGGAAATGGTTTAAAGTCATATATCAGTAAGAAGCTTTGATTTTCCGACAGACCTCGACGCGCCAGTGACTGTCTTTGGCGTGCCTGTGATGTAATTTCTAAAGAAAGACCACTCTAAAGTCATCGGCAAAATCCAAAATTGAACGATGTTGATGTGACCATTGTCTGATTTCCGACTTTCTGGACCATTTTCAAGAAAACAGCAAAAGAGTCCAAACTATATTCTCCAGCCGGACGATGGGCGCATGCTCACCGACATAAGTCAGCCGACACCTAGTCTCCCCCGTCAACCCCTCCCCAATGTCGGACCGCCACGGCCCGGCACCGGTCCGTCGGCCGCCGCCGCTAACGGTGACCTTGACGACGGCGACGACGATATGCAGCTCCAGCTACCCAGGGTGCGCACTGAGCACGCCCGTAAGTTTTTTTAGTTATCGGGCCTGTGCTCTGTGGAACACCGTCCCAACGAATGTGCGACAGTTACGGACGTCAGCCATGTGCCGTAGGCGCTGCAGGAAGTGGATGGGCGAGAGTTAGCTGTAGTCATTTTAGCCGTAGTTTTAATGTGTATGTTTTGTGTTTTATTGCTGTTTCGGTTTGTATGTGATTATGCTGATTGTATTTGTCACTGTCATGACACTTGGCCTGAAAAGCCATGTCATATATGGAGCGCCATACGAAATAAATGATGATGGTGATGACGCAGAACAAGGCCGGCCGGGCCGCCGGCGACGACTCAGGCGGAGGGGATGTAGGGGTGGCAGGAAGGTGATTTTTTTCCCCAGAGATCGCGAGAGAGCGCTGACCACCAGAGCGCCTCCGGCAATGGGGCACAGCCCCGCCGTGTGGAGTGCCAAACGCCCCGCGCTGCCTGCTATGCAAATCATGCGCCCCCCCCCCCCCCCCCCCCCCGGTCGGCCGACCCCATATTCTACCGACCGATATCAGTTCGATATCAGTGTTATCTAAACAATACAGTGCTGTATCCGTACAGTGTATATTCGTACAGTGCATCATATACAGTGCATTTATTTGTTTGTTTAAACAAAACAAAACAAAAACAAAAAAAATAATTGTGTTTAATTTTAATTTAATTTATTTTTTTATTTAGAATCGCTAAATCTTTTGATTCAATCAGCCTTGATTTGATGCGGGTTGGATTCAATCATGATTCATGAATCAAAAGATCTGGTGGTGAATCAATAATTTTTTCGATTCAAGGAATTTTGATTTAACGATTCCAATCGATGCAATCAGTGTCGAATCAATAACCAGTCTGGTTGTTACGAGCGAGCGCGAAGCGCTCGCTCGTCTTTCCGTGGTATATGGGAAAAATCTGATTATGAGCGGCCCGGCCCAGCACGACCCGTGGCGACGCTTTTGAGAAGCTCATATCTGCAACCACATGTCCGATTGCCAAGCGGACTTCTTTGCTAAGCAGCCTCATCCAACCTACCCTGTTTGTGACCGGTGCTGACTGATGTGGGTGACTACCACTGCGCGTGGCGCGTGTCGCGTGAGAGGTGTAGAAAAGTGTTTTCTCGCAAAAACGCTGCAACGGCTGAGCCGATTGGGTTCAAATTTGGTGTGTGGTTAGGGACCCCTCAGCCACCACTTTCCCACAAGTTAGGGAAGAGTGCCTCAGCACGTGCGCACGTGCACACCCATATTCCATATCTCAGGAACGGCTGAGACGATTTTGTTCAAATTTGGTGTGCGGTTAGGGACTTCTCAGTCGCTACTTTTCCACAAGTCATGGGTGGGGTGCCTCTGCACGTGCGCACGTGCGCACCCTTTGTGTATCTCAGAAACTACTCACCCGATGGAGTTGAAATTCGCCATACATTTCCTTCGCGCTCGCTCGTTCATCGCCAACTATGGCGCCTTACTGGTATATATCAAAATAGCCATAATTAATATATCTGTGTGATATATTTAACACGCGCACTGCAGGGGGGGGGGGGGGGATTTCCCCCCTCCTCAGGTTTTTCACAGATAGCCTGTTAGGACATCAATTGCGCACACTTCGAAAAAAATGAACCTCGGGTCATCTCAGGTCAGGTCACCAGACCAGGTCAAGTGACACACCTCCAAAAACGTTTGCAGTTGTGCCAAAGCCAGAGTTTCTCACCGATCAGTGTGAAACTTACAGGGTGCCATGAGGGCATAAGTACTTACAATTCGTATATCTCGGAATTTTGATATCGGTGACCTAAGGTCAGGTCAATTTCGTGACCTCCCATAAGTCGATGGGGAAATATTAAAATGCTTCCTATTTTAAGGATATGCATGATATTAGTCCAATTACTTCTGGATCATGTTATTATAAGATATTCTTGATGATCCAAGTGTACGTTTTGTTCAGTGACCCCTATGGGAGGAGTTGAGGTCATCCGAGGTTACTATCACTTTTTTTGTCAATAACTCCCGACATAATGAAGATAGAGAAGTAAAACAGACATCAATGTGTTTGTCTCGTCGAGACACGTATCCCTATATGCAACATGACCTACTTGGGTATTGACCTAAGGTCAAGGTCACGTGACCTGAAGTAAAATTTTGAAGTTGACCTAACACGAACACCATGTATATCATTCAAAGCGCCTTGACAAGACAAACAATGGCGTAAACAGTTTTCCGTTATCTTTATTAGATAAAAAGTTTTTAGCGAAAAACAGTTTTGCAAAAAGCAGCATTGTTTTCCTTTTTGACCTCTGGAGCCTCAAATATTGACCTGAGAGCAAATTTGAGGACACCATGTCGACTGCAAATTTCAATGGCTGGCGATCGTTATTTTCCGTTTGTTTCTAGCTAGCATAGTTTCCGAGATATATGGGAATTTATGGAACCAAGTCATAAAACAGGGGAAAAAAACTGGCAAATTTGACCTTTGATGACCTCTGATGACCTCAATTTTGACCTGACCTAAACAAAATACTGAAATACTTTCGATAGAACTTGTATCAAGCTATCAAATGTCGTTTTCCGCTAGTCGCTATGTTGCGTAGTTTTCGAGATATCAGGGGGGGGGGGCGGAAATCAAACCCCCTGCAGTTGGTGTTCGGCGCAAACCCCCTGCAGCGCTCGGGTTAATATGGCTATTCGTGCTATGCGCGTCATTTGTACAACATATAAGAATGATGGGACATTTTTGATGCAGAGTGTAATATAATTAGAATCAATGGAATCGGATTCGGATTAAGTTTTTTGGGTGCCCTGGAATCTGATTCGGAATCGATTCATCTAGTAAAATATATATTGGAATCAGAATCAGAACCAGCTGGCTTGGTATGGAATCGGAATCGATTCCGCTGAAGCGGAATCATGCACAAGTCTGGACTAGGAGATGGCGTTGTTTGGAACTAATCGCCACTCTGTCCAGGCAGTGAATGGACCAATAGTAACGATAAACTGATAGGATTGTATAATGTATAGCAGTGGTCACCAGCTCAATGCATCACGAACGCCGTCAGCAAACGCGTATAAATTGAAACACGTACACGCACAAACAAACGCGTACAGAAACGCCAGCAAACGCGCAATCGCTGGCTGAAAAAAAAACAGCGATGAGACATTAATTTTCAGTCACACCATGCCGAGTAATACCGGGGGGGGGGGGGGGGGGGGGGCTGGAGACACGGAGATGACCGTTTGCAGGTGGAGGATGAGGTTGTGGTTGTACCGCCGCCGGCTGTCGATGAGCTGGTGCGCTGGCCGTCAGCGGCGTCGGCGGCGGGTCAGTCGAGGTAGGCGGCACACCACCGCCGCCCAGGGGCCGGCTCCAGCCACACATACACCACCCTTAGGAGAATCGAACAGAGGATGGAAGGGCAACAACCAGTCATATTTAGGGCAGGTTGGCTAAAATGCTATGGCTTACTCAGGTGACCACTGGCGGATCCAGGGGGCATCGCGTCCATGCCCCCCCCCCCCTATCCATGCCAAAGAAGTGCAAATATTGACAAATTTCCTTATCCTAAAGGACATCTAAGCAGCTTTTGCGGAGGGAGGTTTGTTCATAATTAGTCCTTAACGCACAAGAAAAATAATTTTGATGAGTTCTTTTTAATATATAAACAAATGTTTTACTTATTTCTTCGGAACTTATCTCCATACTTGTAAAGCTATTGAGAAAATTGAAAAGATTACATGGATTGGGATCCTAGGATAATATTTGTTCTGATTCGACCCTAAAATTCGTTTGGGATCTAAAAAGGTCATGTCCTTTCAGGATAAACTTCCCTTGTGTTGCCAAAGGCATTAACACATCTGGTTGACAAGGGCTAAATAACAAAAGTTTCAAATTTGGGTCAGGCCACATCATTTCACGATGAATTTAGCGTGGGAAAGCATAAGATGATCGCACAATATCGCGCACGATCAGTGATGAATACACATGCATGTAGCAGACTGGTTATTGATTCAACACTGATTTAATCGATTGGAATCTTTCAATACAAATTCATTGAATACAAAAATAATTGATTCACGAACAGATCTTTTGATTCATGAATCGTGATTGAATCAAAACCCACATCAAATCAAGGCTGATTGAATCAAAAGATTTAATGATTCTTAACAATTCAAGTACACTGGTAAATTGTGCAAATACAAGCAGTCCCAGTGGCTACATTCATTTACACTGAGATACTATTGCTGTAACAATGTTTTAATGATCATATATATGCATGTTTCCATTTTTATTGATTTGACAAATTCACCTCATATATTTAAATGTTGAATCAAACATGAATCGATTAAAATGTTTATTTTGATTCTTTGAATCGGAAGCAATCAATTCTCAAAACTGTATCCGTGAATCGAACAGCGATTGAATCATTCATATTAAAAAATGAATCATCATTGAATCGTTCCAAAAAAGTTGAATCAATAACCAGTCTGGCATGTAGATAGAGTTCAGTATTGCGGTGTAGATTCTGCTTAGGCTACCGCTGCTATTCTGGAGCGGAACACTGCATTTTAGCTTTGTTTCACGTGGGGCATTCCACGACAGATCGACCAAAAAAATCCAAGTTCACACCACCACATGTTGTATTTTGACGAATTTTTGTCTACAGGGTTCTCTTGTGCCCTGAAGTCGATGGTGGCATCGCCAGACCATTAAAGTGAACGGTTCTCGAGATATAGCCTCGGGCATTTTTGCAAGGTCACGCTGCACGGTAATCTTTGGAGGCCTGTAGCTCCAAAACCACTGAACATAATGAATCATATAGGCATATCGTCCTGACCGCAATGAACTGGGCAACATTTTGATCATCTCCGATTTAAAACAAATGGATTTTTGGATGACGTCACATTATTTTATTGTTTTTGCCTATACCCCTTCCCCGTCAAAAATGGCAATTTGTTTGGTTTCATATTAAAGGTTCACTATTTATCTCGTGATATCAAAAATAAAAAAGGTAATATTTCTTAAACATTTTTTTTTTAATACTTCAGTTTTTTGTCAATACAACATTTTAAGGGCATTTGCAGTAGAATATCGCCACTTGCACTGCATTTGGGGGGTTTCGGGGAGACATGATTTGGATCCGCGAAAAGACATGATGTGGAGTCGGTGATATATATATTAACCCTCGCCCGGGTTGGGCAAACTCACTACGTGTTCGGGTAGCGGGGGGTACGACCACCCTTAGCGTTTCGCCCTTAATTGAGTAGAGCTTCGATTCAAACACGAGCGTGTAGCTTGTGACGAGAAAAATCCGCCGATACCCGCTTTTAAGGTCTTGGGTCATTATGTGACCTCTGAGGTCATGTCAATGACCCAAAAGTCATCAAAATATTAAATGCGTATAAATTGAATTTAAGCGAGCTAGAATCGTGAATAGGCATATCATAATGCTTAATGGGTGCCAAATTTGAAATCAGCGTCACACAATGTCTTAGAAACTGCCAAATTCCAAAAAGGTAATGTCAAGTCATCTGAGGTCAGTGACCTCGGTTAACTTGTGGAAGCGCATGACCCCAGTGGATCATAAAATTATGTAAAATGGATCCCAGATTTGAAATCAGCATCACAAAATGTCCTATAAACGGACAGAAGCAAACCAAAGTAATCTGAGGTCATTGGAGGTCAATGACCTCGGTTGACCTCTGAAAAGGTCAAACGAGGTAACAATGTCAGTGGAAACCACAACTGTCACCTGGAAACACCTGTGCATATGCTCCTGAACAACAAACACTCGGAAATTGCACAAGTTACATGCATCGATACAACGGGACGCCAGTTGCGCCTGACGTGACCTTGAGCAACAGGTTATGACCTGTTTCTCACGGGTCATGTGGGTTAGAAGTTAATTTTTTTTAGAGTATGTGTCAAATTGTTCAAAAGTAGGGTACTGAAAGTTTCATCGCAATCGGTTGAAAATCACGCGAGTTATTCCCGAGAAAAACGAGGGGGGGCTGACATTTCCCCTTCCCGGGCGAGGGTTAAATACAAAAAGGGCTTACTCTACAATTAAAAAAATCCGAGCTTTCGGCCATATTGTAACACCCTTCGTTTAGGATGAAGAGGCATTCGGTAACATGTCACTGCTCGTCTTTAAGACGAGCAATAACCTGTTACCGAATGCCTGTTAATCGCTGACGAAGGGTGTTACAATATACCCGAAAGGTTCGATTCTAAAGGGAAATAATGACCTTTTCCCACAAAAATGGAGTTAGCACTTGAAATCGCCAGACGAGACCAAAATATATTGTAAATTCATCACATTTTGCATGAAAACTTTCCTACCGAAAGATATTTCAAGTTATAGTTGATAAGCGTTCCACACTTTTAACGATCGGTACTCGCAAGTACTTTTGGTCCTCATCAAACTGCGGGCTTTTCCCGTATTGCTTTTTTACGCAATGGAGTGGAAAATATATTGTGCGTTCTGCTTGTTGAGTATATGCCCGACGATCTTCTAAAACTAACAGCGATTGGACAAAGTGACAATAAAATCGGAAGCTCATCGATGCACATCAACGGCGGCATAGTTAGTGGTTGCGACCCTCAATTTTTGAAAATCGATTCATTTGTTTTAAACATTAGGAGTTTTGTATAATTTGTCTCTGGCTGCATATAACACTATGCTTTATATGATCCTGAAAAAAAAATATAATTTTTCCCAAAAAAAATAACAAACAATAACACAAAACTGGCAATTAAATCGGAAGCTCATCGATGCACATCGACGGCGACCTATTTAGCGTCGGCGATTTGTTTACAAAGTCACTGTCATGCTTCTCGGCGCACTTGTGGCCATTTGTGGCGAGTTGTTCCTGATTAGTATACCCAAGTCCCGTAGCAAGCTTCGTTAATGACGTCACTGGTGCCATTCTTGTGTAGCATTGCAAAATATATCTGATTTTGAGTTGAAAGCTAATTAAAGACTTATTCAAATTATTGTTTTTAAGTTTGAATTTTCCTGTTAATCATTATTAAAGGTATTTTATCACTGTATTTCATAGTAGTTGACACTTCAGAAACTTGTGACGTAATAATATTGTATCCAATATGCATTTCCCTCACCTTTTGCTATTGTGGCGCAGTGCCGAGTGCTTTGCGAATGCTAGCTTGCCTGGGGTTCAAATCATTCCGCCCTTATTTCATTCGAGTTGGTATAGTTTGCATGTTGTTGTTATTCATGACTTATACTGATAGTCAGTCATGCATCACGGATGCTTCACGGATTGCTTCACGGATCAGTTTGATCGGAAACGTCACAGAGCCTCCAAAAATACCGCACTCAATGTAAACAATGGTAGGGAAGAACGAATTTGTCAATGACCTGCACGAAGTACACAAGAGCGCTGTTCGTCTGCCGGCTCTCGCAAGAGCGCTCACTGACGTCACACAGGGCAATGTCGTCATAATGAGTGACGTCAGCTCGCGGCCGCTGAACATTCGCGAGCAAACCCGTTAGCAAGCCATGCTAGCGCTCTTTTTCAATCGTTGGAATGCCGCTCGCGCGCGAGCACGTGACGTCACGTAAGGGGCACGCGTACATGAAAATGTGGGCGTGACGTCATCGTTTGCTCGCTCCTGATTGGTGAATCGCACGTTGCTAGACACCTTGCGAGCCCACTAGCACTGGCTAACGTGAGAGCCGGCAGCCGAACAGGGCTAAGGTACTTGTTTTGTATTCTTTCCAAACTTACAACTTTGAATTTGGGAATCATTTTATTTAATTCTTAAATTTAAATAAAATAATTTTAAAACCATAACGGTAGCCTAAGAAATTGTTGCTAACAAAATCAAAAGGTCATTATTTCCCTTTAATCTTGTTCTTGTGGAGTAAGTCCTCTTTGTATTTAATCTTCATCTGGGATATCTACGTGCTTTGGGCCCTTCCGGTCTGATCAAGGACTCCTCTGACCTTCCAAGGAACCCCTCTTGTGTGTCAAGGGGCCCATTCGGCCAGTGCAGAGGTCCTTCCGACCTGGCCAGGAACTGACTGCTTTGTCACCCTGCCGACATGCTCAGGGGCCACTCCGACCTGCCCAGGGGCATCTCCAGTCTTGCTAGGAACTCGTCCGGCATGTTCAAGGGCCCTTCCGACCGGCCCAGGGACCGTTTCGGTCTAGCCAGGAGCCCCTCCGATCTGCCCAGCGACTCTTCTGGTCCGACTGCGCTGGCTGCTTTGTCGCCCTGCCGATATGCTCAAGGGGCCCTCCGACCTGCCCCGGGGCCCCTCCGTGCTGGCTAGGGGCCCATTCGGCATGTTCAGGGGTCCTTCATACCCGCCCAGGGGCCCTTTCGGTCTGGTCAGGGGCCCCTCCGATCTGCATAGGGACATTTTTAACTTTCCAGTGCCCCTCTGGTCTGTCCAGGGCCCTCCAGCCGTCTAAGGAGCCCTTCCGATCTGGCAAGGCTGCTGGCTGCTTTGTCGCCTTGCGACATGCTCCGAAGGCCATCCGACCTGCCCTGGGGCCCCTCCATGCTTACTAGGGGCCCCTGAACATGCCAAATGGGCCCCTAGTAAGCATGGAGGGGCCCCAGGGCAGGTCGGAGGGCCTTCGGAGCATGTCGCAAGGCGACAAAGCAGCCAGTAGCCTTACCAAGTCGGAAGGTGCCATTCTTGTGTTGTGTGTTCCCTAGGCTAGGGGCCCTTTCGATCTGGTCAGGGGCCCCTCTGACCTGCACAGGGCCCTTTGGACTTCTCAGGGGCCCTCTAGGGGGTCTGTCCAAGGGCCCTCCAACCTGCTCAGGGGCCTTATGACCTGGCAAGGGACTGTGCTGGCTGCTTTATCGCACTGCCGACATGCTCAGGGGCCTCTCGATCTGCCCAGGGGCCCCTCTGTGTTGGCTAAGGGCCCATTGGAGGTGTTCAGGGGGCCTCTGACCCGCT
>JAXIVJ010003791.1:0-10000 GCA_036785665.1 Chirona hameri
CTTAAGGTCAAACAGCGGACTATTCGGATTTGCTCTCTAAGATTTTATGAACGTGATAGGTCTAGCTTGTGTGCCAATTTTCATGCAAATCGGAATCCTCCGCTGTTTGACCTTTAACCTATGACCTGCTCTAAATCCTTTGATGTTAAATGTGCGACTCTAAGATTTTATGAGCGTGATAAGGAGGCCATGGTCTATCAGTGTGGCAATTTTCATGACAATCAGAATAGTCCGCTGTTTGACCTTAAACTTATCTGACCTGCTCTAAATCCTTTGATTTTAAATGTGCGAATCTAAGATTTCATGAGCGTAATAAGGAGGTTGTGTTCTAATAGTGCGCTAATTTCCATGCAAATAGAAATAGTCCGTTGCTTGACCTTAAACTATATCTGACCTGCTCTAACTCCTTTTATTTAAATGTGCGACTCTAAGATCGTATGAGCGTGATAAGGAGGGCATGCTCTACCTGTGTGCAAATGTTCATGCAAATAGGAATAGTCCGCTGTTGGACCTTAAGCCTATGTGACCTGCTCTAATCCTTTGATTTTGAATGTGCGACTCTAAGATTTGATGAGAGTGATAGGGAGGTCATGTTCTATCTGTGTGCCAATTTGCATGCAAATAAGAATAGTCCACTGTTTGACCTTAAACCTATGACCTGCTCTAAATACCTTGATTTTAAATGTGCGACTCTAAGATTTTATGCACGTGATAAGCAGGTCATGCTCTACCTGTGTGTAAATTTGTATGCAAATCAGAATAGTCCGCTGTTTGACCTTTAGCATATGACCTGCTCTAAATCCTTTGATAGAGAATGTGTGACTCTAAGATTGTATGAGCGTGATAAGAAGGTCATGCTCCACCAGTGTGCCAATTTCCATGCAAATCCAGATAGTCCGCTGTTTGACCTTACACTTATCTGACCTGCTATAACACCTTTGATTTTGAATGTGCGACTCTAAGATTTAATGAGAGTGATAAGGAGGTGGTGCTAAACCTGTGTGCCAATCTTCATGCAAATCCAAATAGTCCGCTGTTTGACCTTTAACCTATGACCTGCTCCAAATCCTTTGATTTTGAATGTGCGACTCTAAGATCTAATAAGTGTGATAAGGAGGTCATGATCAACCTGTGTGCCAATTTCTATGCAAATCCGAATAGTCCGCTGTTTTACCTTAACCTATGACCTGCTCTAAATGTAAATCCTTTGATTTTGAATGTGCGATTCTAAGATTTTATGAGCGTGATATGAAGGTTGGGATCTACCAGTTGCCAATTTTCATGCAAATCGGAATAGTCCACTGTTTGACCTTAAACCTATCGCCTGCTCTAAATCCTTTGATTTTCAATGTGCGACTCTAAGATTTTATGAGCGTGATAGGAAGTCATGCTCTATTTGTGTGCTAATTTTCATGCGAATCCGAATAGTCCGCTGTTTGACCTTAAACCTATCTGACCTGCTGCAACTCCATTGATTTTGAATGTGCGACTCTAAAAATGTATGAGCGTGATAGGGAGGTTATTCTCTACCAGTGTGTTAATTTTTATGCAAATCGGAATAGTCCGCTGAATGACTTTAAACCTATCTGACCTGTTCTAAATCATTTGATTTTGAATGTGCGACTCTAAGATTTTTTTAGCGGAATAAGGAAGTCATGTTCTACCTGTGTGCCAATTTTCATTGAAATCCGAATAATCTGCGAATGTGTTTCCGAATGTGAATGTGAGCTAGTTTGACACGAGTAAGACGAGCACAGCTCAAATCTGCAAACAAATAGTGCATGGGAGGATTGGGTTTCTCTGAAAACGAGATCAAACTTTCACTGCCCCCGACCCGCACTTTTCGCGGCGTTCCTACAGGCTACACCCGTGCCAGAAATACATACTGCGGCCTGCGCCATCTATCTCTCGCGCCAATCGCCATCTATCAGGTAGTCTTACAGTGCCATCTATACAAATTACGGTTGAAACGTGAGTATTTTCTTAAAAAGGTAGACGACTACTGCAGTCTCTAGAAGTCATGTATCCTGAATATAACAGCTTCAGGACAGCTGACGGAAACGTGCACGTTTATATGATTCATGCCGGTTGGAACAGAACGAATCCAATCGCTCCCAAGAGTGGAATTGAAACTGTTGAAACGGAGGTTCCGGCGTGTTGAAGTTATTCTTCTATAATAGGGATATGGCAGCTTCTTTGTGATTGAGTAATGGCGCATATGTTGCAATTCCGAAGTGGTGTGCACACTGGTTGCACTTCCAGCGTCAAACTAGTTTCATATGAATATAAAACTGTAGTTTGATATTTTCGTTTTCGTTGACACCATAGATCACGCTCAAAATCACCATACAGATATATCTCAACGCTCTAATTATGAAAATCATAATAGCTAAGAGGTACATCAAACCGTTTTTGAGTTATACCAATTTCAATATTTCGGAAAAATTTGGGTGACAACATAGATCACGCTGAAAAGTATGATACAAATAGATCTGGACATGCTGATTACGAAAATCATAATATCTAAGAGGTACATTAAACCGTTTTTGAGTTAAATCAATTAAAAAAATTCGAAAATTTTGGGTGACGCCATAGATCACGCTCAAAATCACCATTCAGATAGATCTTGAAGCGCTGATTACGAAATCATAATAGCTAAGAGGTACATCAAACCGTTTTTCAGTTATACCAATTCAAAAATTTCGAAACTTTTTATTTAAAACTCCAGTTCCATATTTTCGTTTTTATGTACACCATAGATCACGTTGAAAACGTGCACACAAATACATTTTGAGAAGCTGAGTCAAAAAATCACCATATATAAGAGGTACGCTTAGCCATTTTTGAGTTATACATGTTAACAGCCAAACTAAGACAAAATATTGACACCATAGATCACGCTGAAAATCATCATACAGATATATCTCGACGCTTTTACTATGCAAATCTTAATAGCGAAAAGGTGCATTAAACCTTTTTTGAGTTATACCAATTTCAAAATATCGAAACTTTTTATTTAAAACTGCAGTTTCATATATTTGTTTTTATTTACACCATAGATCACCTTGAAAACGTGCACACAAATACATTTTGACAAGCTGAGTCCAAAAATCACCATATCTAAGAGGTACACTTAAACGTTTTTTAGTTATACATGTTAACAACCGAACTACGACAAAATATTGACACTATAGATCACAGTGAAAATCATCACACAGATAGATCTGGACGCACTGATTATGAAAATCATCATAGCTAACAGGTACATCAAAATGTTTTTGAGTTATACCAATTTCAAAATTTCGAACCTTTTGATTTAAAACCCCAGTTTCATATTTTAGTTTTTATTTACACCATAGATCACGTTGAAAACGTGCACACAACTGCATTTTGATAAGCTGAGTCCACAAATCACCATATCAAAGAGGTACACTTAACCGTTTTTGAGTTATACATGTTAACAATAGCTAAGAGGCATATAAAACAAAAAAAACTAAGACAAAATATTGACACCATAGATCACGCTAAAAATCACCATACAGATAGATATCGACGCGGTGATTATGAAAATCATAATAGCTAAGAGGTACATCAAACTGTTTCTCAGTAATACCAATTTAAAAATTGCAAAACTTTTTATTTTAAACTCGTTTCATATTTTAGTTTGTATTTACACCATAGATCACATTACAAACGTGTACACAAATGCATTATGACAAGCTGAGTCCAAAAATAACTATATATATATATGAGGTACACTTAACCGTTTTTGAGTTATACATGTTAACAACCAAACTAAGACAAAATATTGACACCATAGATCACGCTGAAAATAATCATACAGATAGATATTGACGCGCTGATTACGAAAATCATAATAGCTAACAGGTATATCAAACCGTTTTTTAGTTATACCAATTTCTTTTAATTGATTAAAAACGGTTAAGTTTGAGGAAAAATGACCTTTGTAATTTAGACATTTCAATAACGGCCCAAGATAATGGCTATATTAGTTTAAACTAATACAAAGGTGAAACATTCCCATTAAGAAGGCCCTGTCCATGTGTAGAGGGCACACAGAAAGACATTAGGGATCCTCTGCTGGGCTAATAAAATAAAATATGAAACTGGAGTTTTAAATCCAAAAAAATTGAAATTCTGAAATTGGTATAACTCAAAAACGGTTAATGCACCTCTTAGCTATAATGATTTGCATAATCATCTATCTGTATGATGATTTTAAGCGTGATCTATGGTATCAATATTTGTTTCTTAGTTTGGTTGTTCAAATGTATAACTCAAAAACGGTTAAGTGTACCTCTTAGATATGGTTATTTTTGACTCAGCTTGTCAAAATGTATTTGTATGTACGTTTTCAACGTGATCTATGGTGTAAATAAAAACTAAAATATGAAACTGGAGTTTTAAATAAAAAGTTCGAAATTTTGCAATTGGTATAACTCAAAAAAAGTGTGATATACCTCTTAGGTATTATGATTTTCGTAATCAGCGCGTCGAGATCTAGCTGTATGGTGATTTTGAGCGTGATCTATGGTGTCACCCAAAATTTCCGAAATTTTGAAATTAGTATAACTCAAATAGAGTTTGATTTACCTCTTAGATATTATGATTTTCGTAATCAGTGCGTCGAGATCTAACTTTATGGTGATTTTCAGCGTGATCTATGTTGTCACCCAAAATTTTCGACATTTTGAAATTGGTATAACTCAAAAACTGTTTGATGTACCTCTTAGCTATTGCAATAACAATAATAAATAGCCTTATTCTCATAATGCCGAGAGAAAAAAAAAAGAAGAAAAAAAGACAAAGTCAAATTAGGGAGCTTTCGGCTTGCACCTTCATCAGCCATACATTTATTTTTTCCCATTTTGGAAAATAATACATTTATGGCTGATGAAGGCGCAAGCCGAAAGCTCCCTAATTTGACTTTGTCTTTTAAAAATATTTTTGAAGACATTGCAATAACAATAATAAATAACCTTATTCTCATAATACCGAAAAGTATTTAAAAAGACGAAGTCAAATTAGGGAGCTTTCGGCTTGCGCCTTCATCAGCCATAAATGTATTATTTTCCAAAATGGAAAATAATACATTTATGGCTCATGAAGGCGCAAGCCGAAAGCTCCCTAATTTGATTTGGTCTTCTTTTTTTTAATCGGCTGAGAATAAGGTTATTTATTATTGTTATTGCAATGTCTTCAATTATTCTCAAAACAGTGCTAACACAAATACAAGATTACCTCTTAGCTATTATCATTTTCGTAATCAACGCGTCGATATCAAACTGTATGGTGATTTTGAGCGTGATCTATGGTGTCACCCAAAACTTTCGAAATTTTGTAATTGGTATAACTAAAAAGCGGTTTAATGTACCTCTTAGATATTATGATTTTCGTAATAAGCGTGTCAAGATCTATTTGTGTGGTGATTCTCAGCGTGATCTATGGTGTCACCCAAAAAAATTTAAATTTTTAAATTGGTATAACTGAAAAACGGTTTGATGTACCTCTTAGATATTACGATTTTTGTAATCAGCGCGTCGCTATCTATCTGTATGGTGATTTTGAGCGTGATCACCCAAACATTTTGACATTTTGAAATTAGTATAACTCAAAAAACGGTTTGATGTACCTCTTAGATATTATGATTTTCGTAATAAGCGCGTCAAAATATATTTCTGTGGCTATTTTCAGCGTGATCTATGGTGTCTCATTTTTTTGCAATTTTTAAACTGGTATAACTCAAAAATGGTTTGATGTACCTCTTAGTTATTTTTATTTTCGTAATAAGCGTCTCAAGATCTATCTGCATGGTGATTTTCAGCGTGATCTATGGTGTCACCTAAAATTTATCGAAATTTTGAAATTAGTATAACTCAAAAAAGGTTTTATGTACTTCTTATCTATTCTAATTTTCGTAATCAGCGGATCGAGATCTATCTGTATGGTGATTTTTTAGCGTGATCTATGGTGTCATAGAAAATGAAAATATCAAACTGCAGTTTTATATTAATATAAAACCAGTTTGACGCTGGTGGTTGCACTTTCGGTGTTTGGTGGGATTTGGGGTGGAGTTCGGAGCCAGAAGGCTTCTATTTAGCCGAGTGCCATATTATTGAATTTATTAGGTATGTTTATATATCAGTTCAAGTTGGTCAAACTGTGGTAATATTTTCCATTTTTAGAATGTTCCATTTTGGGAACATTTTGCGAAAATGGAACTGAACGTTCCATAAATGACTCGTGTTCCATTTATGGATACTCATTTTCGTCAACTATAACATAGGAGAATATGTTGGTATTCTTTTTTAAGTCCACATTATTATGCTGCATTTATATATTTGGTAGACCTACCTGATGAATTCAGACTTCAAACACTGCTATAGGTTGTAGGTACCTACTTTTTAAATTGACCAAGTAGGTGTGGTTCAGAGGATTTGGAATTTGAATAGGGTTAACTGCTGTAACCCTGGACACGTCTTATCCACATACTTTGCATGCTATCAGAATGTAAACAATGTGTCAGTATTGTCTGCATTCTGATAGCATGAAAAGTCTGAGATTCAGATGTGTCTGAATATTGACTTATACCCTACCTTCATCTGGTGGTATTAGTTCAGTAATTCGCCTCCCCTGTTTATGGTGTTCTTGAGGTCCCTAATAGAAGAAGAGTAGTCAGCTGTCAATAATATTACAACACTGAAAAGTGAGTTACTGTCTGACAGTCTACAAGTTGGTAGGGCCAGACTGGAAAATATACATGCACTACGCTGAACACCTCAGCAACCATCATGCACCAAAATTTGCACCAACATTTCACCTACTTTGCTCCTAAATTTTAAGCTAATTGAATGTGTTATATTTAGCATATCCTTTCCTAGAGGCTTCTAAACAGGTTTAGTGCTGACCATTAGTGACCAGGCCTTGTCGGCAAGTGGCCAGGGACGACCCACAGTTTTGAGTACCACTCTCCTCCAGTCTCCCAGGCAGGCTGGGTCAGCCAATAGTGATCCATTTTCACATCCATACATGGCTCATTGGAAATGGTTCATCTGGGTTGCCAAATTGCACCTGACATTGCTTTCCCATTTCCATTCTGAGGTAAATGGTGGCGTTACAAAGAGCTGTCTATTTCAGTGACATAATCAGCACTCTTAGTTCCATTGTGCCAGAGTTCCATTGTGCCAGAGTTCCATTGTGCCAGTATCATGCCTCTATCTTATAATGCCCAGTATTGGTATTCAGTTTTATGTCAGCAGGCACCCCAACCTGAGATCACATTTAACATCAGGGATATTGAAATTGACATTGCTGCCAGGTTGATGCTAGCACTATAATCATATTTTCAACATGATAACAATTATGTATTAAAGATGTGTGACAAGGCAAGGAAAGCTAAGTTGGCAAAGTCACCCCTGGGGCCTGGGCCCTGACCCTTGTTGGTGACAATACCTCTCTCAGTCATGAATAAGACAAAGCTAAAAGGCGCTTAATATACATTTACTAGTAGAAAGTCATTTATGACTCATTTGGTCTATTAGTGTCTGCAATATCCTGTAATTATCCATGCAGTTGTGATGACATAAGTACTCTAATAAATAATCAAAATGGTAATCTTACAATGATGTAATTTCAAAGCCTCATATATATATTTGTTTTATCTCCAAAAATAATGATATATGCCATGTTGTATCATGGGACATGTTTTTGCATATTCATAACATGTAATTATCCTACATCACACATGTCAACCTTGTATTACATTTGGAAGAATTGCAATGCAATGGACACAAGGAACACCCAACAGCTGCTGTTGTACAAACATGCACCTGCATAACACTGACTTTATATATTGGGAAAGTTGCAACACTGTCAGGTCATCTTCTTACCCAGTCATTGTTATGATGCGATTACATTGCTGTAGCAAATACATTACCCAATAATTATTCATTATTATGCCTGTCTTCTCCTGCTCTATCACATGCATACATATTAATGCAGCTGCTCTAACTTGAATGATTCAAATACATGTACATGATACATTGCATTAATGTGAAACTGACTAGCAGTTCATCCATCCATATTTTTCCCCACAGATCACTGTCCAACCCTTCCATGGTTGTTTTAGTACATGTCCTATTCCTAATTGTCACTGTCATCCACATATCACCCTCCACGGCAGCCCTGTGCTGTCTGATGGGTCACTCCTCGTCCTCGTCCTGGTCGTCATCATCATTGTCGTCCTCGACCTGTCACCCTCCACGGAAGCCCTGTGCTGTCTGATGGGTCTCGTCCTCGTCCTGGTCGTCATCATCATTGTCGTCCTCCACCTGTCACCCTCCACGGAAGCCCTGTGCTGTCTGATGGGTCTCGTCCTCGTCCTGGTCGTCATCATCATTGTCGTCCTCCACCTGTCACCCTCCATGGCAGCCCTGTGCTGTCTGATGGGTCACTCCTCGTCCTCGTCCTGGTCTTCATCATCATTATCGTCCTGCAGGCTGTCCAGTTCCGGGTCCTGTTCGTCCTCAGGCGGGCGGTCCTTCGCCTCGCGCTCGGACAGCAGCCGGTCCTCCTCGCGCTGCGGGTACAGCTCGGCCGCCTCCTGGCGCTCCTCCTCATCTGCTGGGTCTTTGTCGATCCGCTGCAGTCGGCGGGCGTACACCAGCGACTCCACACTGCAGACAGACACACACGCGCATGCATAACTCGGCACTACCGGAGACATACACCCCCGGACACGTTAAGCAACTCAGCACGTCGAAACCTCACACATCTGGCAGGCGGCACGGGTTCAGACACAGACAGACAAGACAACAGATGGAGACATGTAATTTAACTCAACCTAATTTAACTCAACCTAAATGCATACCTAATTTATAGGCTTGATAAATGACAATGTTTTTGTTTTGCCATTTATACATTGTTATTGTCAAGGTGGATAATTTTATAATTTATCGAGCAGTCCAACTATTAGTAATTATCGGTCAATATGTGATCAATATGAAAGCGCCACAGACAATGTGGCGTCTTGGTAACCGAAGGTTGCTTTTCTATATATGAAATTACACTATTTTTTAGAATGGTGTTTTTCTATAGAAAAATAACCTGCATAAAATTGCATTGATATTAAGTCTTTGAATAACGGTACATACATACGTGATAACAAATCTCTGAAACCACTGACCGGTACGAGTCTGAGTCGGAGAGCGCATTGTCGACGAGTACCAGTGTGGTCAATTTCTTCATGCAGCTCAGGTGGTACAGCTGGTCCACCTCCTCCAGGTTGTTACTGCGCACGTTCAGGTACTCCAGCGTCAGGTGGTCCTCGTCCAGGCCCTTCAGCGAGCTGAGTCGGTTTTCCCGCAGGTGCAGACGGGTCAAGGAGGTCAGGCGGCTCACCCCCGTCAGGTTCCGCAGCTTGTTACCAGCCGCGTACAGCGTCTTCAGCGAGCGCAGCTCCAGACCGTCCAGCTTCTTCAGTGCGTTGTTGGTGACGTTCAGATGAACCAGGTTAGGCAGGTTTTCTGATGTCATGTCGTCCAGGCTTTCCAGTTGAGTTTTCGAAAGGATGAGCTTTTCGAGAGATTGTTGTTTGATCCCTTTGGTGCTTTTGAGAGGGTTGCCTGTGAGGTTGAGAAATTGAAGGAACGGGAAGTTTGACATTTGCGGGGATGTCAGCTGGTTGTTCGTTACCTTTAAAGAGACGAGAAATCGCATGTTCTGAAGAGGATAGAGCGAGGTGAGCTTGTTGAACGACAGGTCGACATATCGCAGATGTATGTACGTGGATAAGATAAACACATTGGTTAGTTCACGTTTCTGGACGACCAGTTTGACATACGCGACTTCCAGACCATCGCCCGTCTTGCACAGCATTGATATGTCGCCTTTGATCATATCAGCCGTCAGCGGGGTCTCATGTGGCAGCGGATTCGGCTCAGCCTTCTTCTCTCCATCCCCGGCCTCAAAGCCGCCGCTG
>JAXIVJ010003791.1:12500-89843 GCA_036785665.1 Chirona hameri
TCCGTCGCATTTCTGTTGCACGTCAATTCGAATTCACATATATTTGTATTCGTTTCCCTTCATATCTTTGAGTTCGAATATGTCTCGTAAAAATGTGTTGTGTTATGCCATGTGTTGTTCTTGTGACTACCAGGAAGTGTCAAATTTTCGCTAAGGAGTCCAACGGAGCTATTCCACCCTGTTTTATTTGCTGCCTTTATTAAACGCATACCATTATATGGCAAGGTTCCATTGTGCTATCTGCAGTGCACTCTTAAACATCTTGGATTGCACTCTTAAACATCTTGCATTGGTGTCTGAATGGAAATAAGCTTCGTGATGAACTGAGCTTAGTAATGATACTAAGCTTCCTGATAGGACTAACTTCCTGATGGTCTAAGCTTCCTTTGTGTGGCTATAACCTCACCTCGGTTGACCGCCTTCTCCCTGTGTGGGTGTCTGTGTATCGGTCCCTTCACTGACCACTGGCCGTCCGCTGCCTTCTCCCTGTGTGGTTGTCCGTGTATCGGTCCCTCCACTGACCACTAGCCGTCCGCTGCCTTCTCCGTGTGGTTGTCCGTGTATCGGTCCCTCCACTGACCACTGGCCGTCCGCTGCCTTGTCCGTGTGTGGTTGTCCGTGTATCGGTCCCTCCACTGACCACTAGCCGTCCGCTGCCTTCTCCCTGTGTGGGTGTCTGTGTATCGGTCCCTCCACTGACCACTGGCTGTCCGCTGCCTTCTCCCTGTGTGGGTGTCCGTGTATCGGTCCCTCCACTGACCACTGGCTGTCCGCTGCCTTCTCCCTGTGTGGGTGTCCGTGTATCGGTCCCTCCACTGACCACTGGCCGTCCGCTGCCTTCTCCCTGTGTGGTTATCCGTGTATCGTTCCCTCCACTGACCACTGGCCGTCCGCTGCCTTCTCCCTGTGTGGTTGTCCGTGTATCGGTCCCTTCACTGACCACTAGCCGTCGCCAGCGGCGGCAGACCGCCTCTTAACCACTTCCCGGTGTGTTCTGACGTCCCTCATCACCCATGTGTGCCGGCAGAATTCGATGAAGAACCTGGAGGACGCCAGCGACGAGCTGATGATGGTGGACGATGAGGACGAACTGGTGCCCTTCATGGTGGCGGACGTGTTCTTCCACACACCGCTTGAGGAGACCAAGGTTAGAGCAGGGACAGGGGAAGGGACACTCACCGCTCGAGGAGACAAAGGTTAGAGCAGGGACAGGGGAAGGGACACTCACCGCTCGAGGAGACCAAGGTTAGGACTGGGACAGGGGGAGGGACACTCACCGCTCGAGGAGACCAAGGTTAGAGCAGGGACAGGGGGAGGGACACACACCGCTTGAGGAGACCAAGGTTAGAGCAGGGGAGGGACACACACCGCTTGAGGAGACCAAGGTTAGAGCAGGGACAGGGGGAGGGACACTCACCGCTCGAGGAGACCAAGGTTAGAGCAGGGACAGGGGGAGGGACACACACCGCTCAAGGAGACCAAGGTTAGAGCAGGGACAGGGAAAGGGACACTCACCGCTCGAGGAGACCAATGTTAGAGCAGGGACAGGGGAGGGACACTCACCACTCGAGGAGACCAAGGTTAGAGCAGGGACAGGGGGAGGGACACACCGCTCGAGGAGACCAAGGTTAGGACTGGGACAGGGGGAGGGACACACACCGCTTGAGGAGACCAAGGTTAGAGCAGGGGGAGGGACACACACCGCTTGAGGAGACCAAGGTTAGAGCAGGGACAGGGGGAGGGACACTCACCGCTTGAGGAGACCAAGGTTAGAGCAGGGACAGGAGGAGGGACACACACCGCTCAAGGAGACCAAGGTTAGAGCAGGGAAAGGGACACTCACCGCTCAAGGAGACCAAGGTTAGAGCAGGGACAGGGGAAGGGACACTCACCGCTCGAGGAGACCAAAGTTAGGACTGGGACAGGGGGGAGGGACACTCACCGCTCGAGGAGACCAAGGTTAGAGCAGGGACAGGGGGAGGGACACACACCGCTTGAGGAGACCAAGGTTAGAGCAGGGGGAGGGACACACACCGCTTGAGGAGACCAAGGTTAGAGCAGGGGGAGGGACACACACCGCTTGAGGAGACCAAGGTTAGAGCAGGGACAGGGGAGGGACACTCACCGCTCGAGGAGACCAAGGTTAGGACTGGGACAGGGGGAGGGACACTCACCGCTCGAGGAGACCAAGGTTAGAGCAGGGACAGGGGGAGGGACACACACCGTTTGAGGAGACCAAGGTTAGAGCAGGGGGGAGGGACACACACCGCTTGAGGAGACCAAGGTTAGAGCAGGGACAGGGGGAGGGACACTCACCGCTCGAGGAGACCAAGGTTAGAGCAGGGACAGGGGGAGGGACACACACCGCTCAAGGAGACCAAGGTTAGAGCAGGGAAAGGGACACTCACCGCTCGAGGAGACCAATGTTAGAGCAGGGACAGGGGAGGGACACTCACCGCTTGAGGAGACCAAGGTTAGAGCAGGGACAGGGGGAGGGACACACCGCTCGAGGAGACCAAGGTTAGGACTGGGATCGGGGAGGGAATGGTGACCGACGTGTTCTTCCACACACCGCTCGGAGACCAAGGTTAGACGGACTGGGACTGGGGTGTTAACTCTTCGCAGTTGGTCATTGTACATACCTTTTGCTAATCGCGTGCATGACAGCTTTCTTCAAATGTGTGTCGAATGAATGAGCAGAATCGAACAGAATCGAATGAGCGGCCAGCGACCAATTCCGTGTGAGTGTGTGGCTGGTGTGCTGTTTTGACTCAAAGTCCATGTGGTGTCTACTGTATGTCGTCAAACCATCTATACGTGTGGCTGAGGTGTCCACTTTTGACGCAAAGTCCCTGCTGTTGCCGTCAGACGAAGCTGGAGGCGCTGAAGGACGAGCTGACGCGTGAGATGGAGGAGCTGAACGCCAAGGGCAGCCGCTTCAAGGAGGAGATGGCGCTGCTCAAACGCGATCTCTACGCCAAGTTCGGCGACAACATCAACCTCGAGCCGGACGAAGAGTAGGCGGCGTCAGCAGCAGTCGGCGGCCGGCGGGCCGGCGTCTGAACTGTGACGGCCGGCGGTGCCCCCGGTGACGGTACAGACGAGACGCACCTGCCGGCCGCCGAGGGACTGCCCTGCCACTCCATCTGGGACTGTGTGACCGTTCGGAATGTGTGCCGCGGAGGGACTCCAGTGGTGATCTGCGTGACTGTGACGTGTTGGTCTGCCGATTGAGAGTTGCTCGGGAGCCACTGTGTCTTGGCGTCGTCACCGGCAGGGAGCCGGTGGTCCGGTCAGACTTTAACTGTGTGTGTTGGGGGGGGGGGGGGGGGATGGTGCCGTCCAGCTGGCTGATCCGATTCCCTCTGCGGACCTCGCTTTGTCCCTCGCCATCCGTGGAGAGGCATTAACCCGCTCTTCACCACTGACATGACTGGGATGCAGACCGTCTGGGACTGGCTGCAGCGGATCTCGAGGAGATATGGCGGCCGGTGGTGCTCAGGTGACCCACTGTGATGTGAGCGGTGTGCCCACCGCAGCAGGTTCCGTTTGTTCTCACCAGCTGGCTTGCTAGCTCACTGTCAAATGTTCTTACCGTGCATACAAGCGCTGGCTTGGTTTAATTGTTTTGTTTGTGTGACCTTTTGCACAAATTTGCTGTTTTCCTTGTAACAATGCTCATAAAGGCGAATATTTCATTTTGTTGTACTTTATTTTCATGAACGGCAAGCACGTTTCGAAAAAAAACATACTGGGCTTAAAGATCGTAAACGTGAAAAGAACAAAAAGATGCAAAAGCATCATGTAGGCTGATGTATGTTCACTAACTTTCACATTTTACTCAGGAAAAATTCCGGTGATTTTTTGTTTTCACCACTAATGCGACTATCACCTTTCCAACTGGCACAGGCGAGTCAAGAAGTCGTCGGCTGGTCGATATAGTTAGAGACGCCATTTTTCAATGCCAGCCTTTATAGACATATGCTCGGATCATCCCAAAAAAGGACATTGGGATTCGATCTTAACAAAGTTTCAACAACTGACAAAATTCAAAGGCATTCTTGATCTGTATTGAACTTGTGTCTTAAGTTGGAATCTCAGACCTTTTCAAGGGATTTACTTCAATACGGTTATGGAGTTTGCGCTTTCCTGTAGATCTGGAGAGTAGGACTGGGACTGGGATCTACTATATTCGTTTTTGGATGACAGATTTGGGATCTCGGGTCTGTTTCCGCATGTAAACAGTTAGACGTTTGCTCTGGGCCAGGCGCGGTACACTGACGGATCCAGGGGGAGACATCAGCCCCCCCCCCCCCCCCTCCACAGGAATCTGGAGGGGAGGGCATTCAATACAAGTATCCCCCCTCCCCGCGCGCGTTCCCTGCACTGAATGTGAAAAACAATGATCTTAAGAGAAAACTTCATGCAAATGGAAGTTTTTTCTCGAGTGATTGAATTTGAAGTTTTAGGTATCCCTTTCTTTCAATGATGGACAACACAGCGCAGCTGATGCAATTCAAGCAGCCCCAGTGACACTTAAAGGAAATAGTTCACCTTCAACATGGGTTTTGAACTGAAATAGCAGTTTTGTAGCCCGTGTTGAGAAATCCTTATCTGGAACTTGTCTTGGCTGAAAAGACTCCAGCCGAAGATATTTGACTTTTTGGCGAAGGAATACGGCGCATATATGATGTACCGTACCGTCTGAAAGTGCCAGCACTGCCATGGAGCATGCGCAGACCAATAACGCACACCATAAAATCAATAATGTACAACCTTCTGTCCTGAATTGGCGCGATGTAGGACCATTTTTGAAAATAAAAAAAGAAACTGTATTGAAAAATATAATAAAATCGTGTTCTGAAAAATTTCCCGAAGGTGAACTATTTCCTTTAATTAACAATTTATCGTACAAATTGTCTTTGCAGCAGATAAAGTTCAGCTATTCACAGTCAAAAAGCGGAAATTTCGCGCCACTTCGCGGCATGACACAAGTTTCGTGCATTGCATATAAAAATTTATAAAATGGGAAAATTAATTCCACCATGGCCCACACCCTTCATAAAATATTAACTTTCAAACGGGCTACATGTTTAGCTAGTCTGCCGAGTTCCGAAAAAGGCGACGCCAACGCAAAGACGCGGACATCGGCAACCGGAAGCTGCTCAAGCGGTGCCCAGCTTGCTGGACCGAAGAGCTAATAGCATGGGGACCAGGCCAGGACTATCTCCCCAAGCCATCTCCCCAGGCTCCTCCAGATCCACAGGGACCATTTATGCGCGGAAAGTCGTTCTGCCCCTTGCTGCTTTCCAACCATTTGCATTGTTACTAGTTGTGTTACAGTTTGGTTCATATGTATACAGTTCACCTTCAACCTATTATTATATCATATGTACTATTGAGCGCTGACTGCCGACGGTCATCGTGATTTACTATCCGAGGCTAATGTATATGAAAAATTACCTCATTTCAATATTTGTAATCCCACCGAGATGTATAACCAGGAAAAAGGGTTACCTGAGGCTTGCCTCACGGTCTGGTTCCAATATTAAAATTTCGTTTTCCACAACCTAAAATTAAAATTTTCACGCCACTTCGCGGCGTCACATCGGGGGCCATCATCTCACGGTCTGGTTCCAATATTAAAATGTCGTTGTCCACAACCGAAAATTAACATTTTCACGCCGCTTTGCAGCGTCACATCGGTGGCCATCATCATAACGAAGCCATCATCATCGTATTCGGTTCCTCGTAACGCTGAATTGAATTTATGGCATTGCTAGCTTCTTATCCTATACATGGCCCTCCGCCTATATTTCTGGGTTTTATCAGGAAAACCCGTAACAAAAATTCGCGCCGCTTGACGGCGCTAAATAACAAGTACCTACTATAACATACAAATCCACATAACAAAATGCTGCAAAGGCAAACAAATTGGGGTATTTTATTTTTTATTTTAGCCGACCCCTCACTCAAAAATGCTCGGCGACGCCACTGCCGTCAGCGTCGTGTTAGTGGTGGGACATTCGGGCATGACAACTTGATGGTGCCAGGCGACGTCGCCGATCAGCCTGTAGGGCTGTGGACGGTGGAGTTTCGGCGGCGGTGGCCTGGTGTGATGGCAGGTGGACAGCCGAAGGGGTCGCCTCGGTATCCTTGCAGTTGTCATGGAGATGCTGACGGATTTCTTGATTGTCCCACCACACGTGTCGAGGACATCGGAGATATTGGTCCGGTGGCCTCGGGCGAGAAACGGGCTGTGACGGCTGGCGTAGGGCGTGGGGAGACACTGCAAAACACAGTGGGGGGGGGGGGCAACCTCGGATGGGCCCAAGAGGCTCTTTGTTGCACTTTTCTTTTATGTCTTTGTCTTTATGTCTTTATGTCTTTATGTCTTTATTGCACAATACCGAATACGCGTGCAATGTGGGCGGCGATCAGTCTCGGGACCGGTCTGGGGTGAACGTGGGGTGAACGGATTCGCGTCCTCATTTCCCAGTATATATACGCGCGCACCGTACAGTAGTAATACATACTCTCTTCTCGGCATCGTACCGTGTGTCTCGAGGCGCCACGTCGGTTGAGCACCGAAAATGCTCTTCGACAGTTGGCCGTTCTAGATCCGCCAGTGTTCTATACGCTATGATTCCTACCTATGAAAAGTGACATTGTATCATAAGATGATTTAATTTCGTGGCGTTATAATGCATTTTTGTGTGGAAATTACAAAACGACCCAAATCGACCCAAATCGGCAGGCTAGAGGACAGCCATCGGTAAATAAGTTCGGTAAACGACGGAGCAATGGTTGAGAATGATGAAGGCTTCACTTCATTTTGCCAGCATTTGGCAGCTCCGTCATGATACGAAAACAACGCCGCCGCCGAAGCCGCCGGCGTTCACGGGCTTACAAAAAGCACACGGGTGCTTATGCGAGGAGGGTAACTGGTATTGGAAGTCTGTTGGGGTATTACGTTGTTTTCAACGTAACCCCGGGGAGAAGTGATATTCCAGCGTAAAGAGTCTTTCGCAAGGGTACGTATGCTGTTTTATGGCTACTTAGATTGTTATGCGCTTGGGTACCGTGGCTGGGAAGGTGGCTTTGTTACCTCTGGCTTCGCGTCGATTTTAATGGCGGACATGCCATTGTTCTTTGTACGATACAAACTAGATTTCCAGACTAACCTATTGTTTGAATATATTTTTGTTATCTATTTTTTAAGCAGCTTTTATCGCGTTTCCAGTCACGATTGCATGCTTTGATCATTATTATATTAGTCTGCGTGGCGAACGTGACGCATTCACACGCTTCGTTGGGTTATGCATCGCATTTCTTTGTTTCAAGCCGCAAGCGTGTAGGTGTTTGATAGGTTGTTCAAATTTAAGCAATTTTTCAATTGTCCTTAGTTATTTGCAATATTTTGTTATCTGCCTTTGTAGAGATATAGGAAACAATCACTTCACATGTGACAGAAACTTGACTCAGAACATATGTGGCTGGATATTATGATGTTGTTCTTATAAATGTTTTTTATTTATTTGAGTGTTGACCAATCCATAATGACATCTCCTTGTTGCTTCTTGGTCAATGCTTACCACATTGTACCACACAGCTACCTGTATGGTAGACATCATCTGCCACTTCCCATACCGAGAGAGCATCTGACTTCTGAAGCTTCCATCCCTCTATTATCAGTGCAAACACAGGGATTTGATACATGTGTACCAAATGCTGCATGGGGGTGTGGACGTGGATGCCACAGAGTTGTTCACTCTGAACATGGGGGTCCTACAAGAGGCCCACTCTGAAGCTTCGCAAGTCAAGGGCAACTTGTCGGGTGAGGCGAAACGTGTTCGCTGTCTGCACAGTCAGTGACTGGAATGGGCTTCCTGCTGTTATTGCAAGCTCGCCATCTCTCATTTTTTTTTAAAACAGACTTGATCAACACTGGGAGTACTTCCTTCCTGACTCAGATTGAGATAGGCTTTAACCATTGAGCTTGGCGAGAACGGGTCCTACAGGCCATAGGCCTTACATCCCTATAACAATAAGGTAAGGTAAGTTATTGTACACATTTTGGCCGCTTGTAGATAATAGCAGTTGACATGCTCAAATACAAAAAGCACACAGGCGCTAGCTCATAGTTGTAGCACCCCTATAGGGGCACTACAACTATAGGGCAATAGCTCTCCACTAGCTTGTCCAAAGTTTTAGAGTTGATTCTTGTGGAAAGGATCAGGCAGTTCCTGCATACCAATGACCCTCAGTTTGGGTTGAAGTCCAACTTGTCCACCACACATGCCACATTTGCCTTCAAAGAAGCTGTAAACCACTACACAAGTTAGGGTAGCCCAGTGTATGCATGCTTCTTGGATGCAAGCAAAGCATTTGATCAGGTGTGTCACTTGAAACTTCAAAATTCTTACAGCAAGAGGGGTACCTCAGTCTTACCTTCAGCTCCTTCTGATGTGGTACTGAGCACAACAATGACTGTCAAATGGTCAAACTCTGCATAGTGTGTCCATCCCATTTTCTGTCCAGAATGGTGTGCGCCAGGGTAGAAACTTGTCACCAATGTTGTTTGGTGTATATATTGATGAACTGTTGTATGTGAAACAAAAATCAAAGACTGGGTGTCATACAGGGTGGGAATTCTATTTTTTCATTGGTGGAGGAGTACATATCTTAGCAAACAAAGAGTACAAAAATAACCTGATGGTAGGCCAAAAATAAATACTGATACTAATGAATAATGATGAATGATAAACTACAAAACTAAATTCCACAGATCAAAATGTGCTGACAATTCTTGGTAAGTACCTATGCATTCATGCAGAAAAGCAATGTATACCTACCTAAGCACACATTTTCTTTTTCAGGACAACAATTCAGAACAATGCCAGAAAACCGTTACATCAACATGGGGTCTGGCGGTCATAACCAGGAAATGTGTCCATGTAAAATTAGTCACTTTTAGTGTTTTTTTCCAGCCTGGCTCTCCAACCGAATAACATTTCAAATCACGAACTGGCCTTCTTATCATATAATTAAAATGATTTCAATGCTACTAAAAAAAATACCCACTGTGAGATCAACCCCACAATAATCAGTAATCACAACTCACATGTGCGCCGCGTGTGCGTCACCAACAAACAATGACAAAGGATGTAGTTTCACTACTCGCTACTATTCTATGAGCGAATGGCAAACGTCACGGGTACAAGGGAGCTAACGGCTATCCATACTGGTCCAGCTCTCAATCAAGCTAGTTGATTGGTCAAAACCGAATAGGCTTCTGACGTCACAAATGTGAGTCAACGTGTTACAGAGATAACAGCATCCCAGTGCGTTTTGCCGTCAGCAAAGTAATTGTTACTCTTTTACAGAGTACTTGTTCTCCTTCTGAAGCTGGATAATAATTGGTGGGGCAATTGGAGTAGGTCACACTGTGTTGTGGCATAGGGACCTACTCTAATTACATTTGTACTCCCAATAGTTGTACTCTCGTCAGTCTCTCAGGTCGATATCTCTGGAACCGTTCCACGCAGCGCCATGAAATTTGGCACAGCTATTGATACATCTCTTTTGCATCTTCTGACTAAATTTGATGTCAGGGTCAGGTCAGGTCACCAGGTCACGTTAAGTGACCCTACCTCAAAAACCAATCAGAACACTACCACAGACAGAGTTTTGGAACAATCGATTTGAAACTCATGGGGCATGACAAGGTCATCAGGAACTACAATTCGTCTATCTCTATTTTTATAAAGAAAATTAAGGACTAATGACAAAATCAGTCAGGGGAGGATCTGTGTGTTTTTTTTTTTTGGGGGGGGGGGGGGAGCAAATCCAGTGGCGTATTTCCAAAAAGTTGTTGAGTGGGGGAGGAGGGGGTAGCGGGTCGTCAGCCGTCAAGTTGTTGACCCGGGGTGGGGAGGGGGTTAGCAGACCGTCAGCCGTCAGCGATCTATATTCTATTCCCCGGCCTCTACGCTGTGGCTGTTGTGTTGCGATGTTACAATAAATTAATTGCTGAGACTCTTTACCGATTGCAACGCTTTCAGCGCAAATAACCCGCGTGAAAGGCACGGTGGATTTTTTTCTTCTGACAGTGTTTACCTTGTGAGTTGTGTTTGTTCAAGGAAACTTTATAACTTTTTTTGGTTTGTTAACAGTTCAAGTTGGGACTTGGGTTTGCCTTTGCCTAAGCTTTTATTTTAATCCAGTGGCAGTGGGTGGATGGAGGTAATTGTGGTGTTGGCTACAATTCAGTCCAACTTTCCAAGCTAGAAGTTAACCTTTTATGAACAGGTTTTCTCTGCAACAAACACTTCTATTAGTTAATAAACAATACATATTTCTGAGGAGTACAAAAAAAAACAATTTTTACCAGTCACAATTTGGGAGTACAAAATGTGTTGGTGTATATGGAACCAACAAACGTGAACTTTTCCAACACTGGTCATATATGGCAAACTGCTGTAAATATAGCCTATGCAGATGACCTTTTATTATTGTCTTCCATAAGAGTTGGCTTTCAGCAGCTTGTACATTTATGCAAATCTTTTGCTCTTAAGCCAGATATTGTTTTCAATGTGAGGAAAACTGTTTGCATGTATTTTCATCCACAACGTCCTTACTCTCCCACCCATCTAATTAACTTGAGTGTGCCCTGCATTCTGTTGAATGGCCACCAACTGACTTGGGTCAAGGAATTTAAATATCTGGGTCATGTAGTGCGCTGCGACATGAGGGATGTGGCTGACATGAGATGAGTGAAGTGTTCCATGTATTATAATGTAAATATGATGTGTGCGAAATTAGGATATGCAGATAGACCAGTCCTGCAACTTTTTAGAGCTCACTGTATTAATCCTGCAACTTTTTAGGCTCACTATGCATATGTATGGCTGCAAGCTCTGTAATGTTGCAGGAGAGAAACAAGGTTTTAGACAATTATGTTTCTTGTATAAAGAAACTGCTTCGGTTACCTCAGGTAAGAAATCATGAATTATGCCATGATGTAAATATACTGCCCTGTCACATGCTGGTTACCAGCAAGCAGGCAGCTATGCTTTTGAAAAAGGCTCAATTGTTGCAAGAATCACATTGTCACATGTGCACTCAATGCAGGGTCCTAGGATTTCTTTGGAGCACCCAGTCTTTGATGTTTTGTTTCACATGCAGAGTGGAACATTCTGACTAAAAATAAGCATAAAGAGTGGAAAACTCAACCAAAAACCACATGTATTCAGATTTATCAACGCCCAACTACCCGCTCACCATAATTAATTATTACCTATGCCAAATCTTACCTGGCTTTCCCTCCACAGGCTCTCCCTATCAATACATCCATAAATCAGTGTCAGGGTTCCAATTATCCAATAAATGTTAAAATGAGGAGGGCAAAATTCACAGGAAAAGGAGTGGAAAAATAGTATCCATAGGGTGTTGTTTATCACCCAAATTTCCCAATGCTAGGACACTGACTCAATGCCAATGGCGGTAATGGACTCCTTGCTGCCAATCATTATCAGCTAAGACAGGATTATGCTATCATGCATCTAGATCTAGCATCAACAGGAAGAGCTGCTGTACAGAATATGTTTAGTGCTTTGCTCAACCGCATAGTTGCTGAAAGGCAGATGGAAGCAGTGACCATATGACCGTATGATGACTGAACAATTGTTATGTACCACTCTGTGTGTGCTAAATATTTTTTATTATTATTACTATTATTATATTATTTTTTATCAATTATTATAAAAAATATCCTAGGTAGTCATCATCACACTGTTGAATGTACCTATCCAGTTATGAGGAAACAGTTTTTATGGTTGAAGTTATTTCTGTTCATGCAGCATCATATACTTGATTTTATAGCTCCTATACTAAAATAGAATATCAGTTGCTCTTGCTGGCACTAGGCCCAAATAATCAATTTTTGATGCATCAATATTTTGATCCAGCTCAATAGAAATGGTATTGGGTAAAATGACTGATTTACAAATGGCAATTATGAAGCACTGGATAATAGTGATGGGATGAATGGCACATGAATCTGTGCATTGTGCATTGTGGCAATACAGTTTCAGCCACCTAGATGTTCAATAGTTCTCCCAGAAATTGATGTAATATTGGTTTAAAGGTGAATCATTTTTGTTTCTCCCTTGGCTCACTGAATCAATTATTTGATGCACACTTCAAAGCACTATCAAAATATTGATGCAGTAACAACATGGACAAATAATGTTTTACAATACAAAAACCTATTTATAGTAATTTCGAATGTAATTACATTAAACAAAAAATAGTTTTATTTACTTAAATATAAAGTTGAAAATTTAAAAAAGTTATCCTTAGAAAATGGCAAACATATTTGGTGTAATTTGTCGCCACATGATGGTGTCTCAATCTTTCCAGAAACAAACCAAAACAACTTAAAATAAAATGGAACATTGAGTTGGCAGGTTTAGATGCATGTGAGGCCTGGAATGTTTTCAAAGCTAGATTAAGCCAAATTCAAAATCGGCATATACCCCTCAGGCACAAACGTAACAGAACTAAGGGCAAACCAGTTTGGCTTACCCCAGAAGTAAGGAGTGCTATACAAGCTAAAAGAAGTGCATTTGGCATTTTGAAGGGATCTTCACTAGATATAAATCAGAAGGCCTACCAGAATGCAAGAAATTCAGTTAAGAAAAAGGTCAGAGCAGCTAAAAGGGCAAAGGAACTTGATTTAGACATTGTAAATTGACATTGTAATGCAGATAGTAAGAAGTTCTTCAGTTTTTATAAGTTAAGTACAGTTTCCAAAAATATAGGTCCATTTAAGGTAGATGATGTGTTAGTTAGCAAGGACAGTGAAATGGTTGAAGTGCTTAATGATCAGTTTCAATCTGTCTTTACTATCGAGGACCAGAGTAGTATTGCAGCACTTCAGCCTGAGCTAGAGACAGAGGAGACTATAGGAGAGCTAGGTGGCATAAGTAGTGAACTTGTTCTAGAATATCTAAAGAAAGTAAGGCCTAACAAGGCAGAAGGACCTGATGAAATCCATGCTAGACTTTTAAGAGAATCTGAAAGGGAGTTGTCGGTTCCATTAGCCATAATATTTTCTAAATCACTCGCAGATAGTAAAATTCCACTTGATTGGAAAAGAGCAAATGTTGTTCCTATTTATAAAAAGGGAGATAGAAGTAAAGAGGAAAACTATAGACCAGTTAGTCTGACCTCATTAGTCTGCAAGGTGCTTGAATCAATCATCAAAGATAAGATTGTTGAATTCTTGGAGCAAAATGAACTCATCAAGGATACACAGCATGGCTTTAGGAAGGGCCGTTCTTGTTTAACTAATCTTCTGGAGTTTTTGGATGTTGCAACAGATAGCTTTGATCAGGGTAAACAGCTAGATGTAGCTTTTCTTGATTTCAGTAAAGCATTTGACAAAGTCCCCCATACAAGACTGGGGTTGCAACTTAAAATTCATGGGATCAGGGGCAAGATTCTGGATTGGATAGAAACGTGGCTTTCAGGACGCCAGCAAAGGGTTATATTGAATGGGTGCCAATCACAATGGAAGGAGGTTCTCAGTGGGGTTCCACAGGGCTCAGTCCTGGGCCCATTGCTTTTTATAATATTTGTGAATGCAATTGAGAACAGTATAGACAGTCTTGAAATTTGCAGACGATCTAAAAGTTGTCAGGATTATTAGAGGAAAACATGATCAGGATGTTTTTCAATCAGATCTGGACAAGCTAGTTGAGTGGTCTGAAGCATGGCAGATGAAATTCAATTTGAGTAAATGTAAGATTATGCACGCTGGACGGGTTAGCAGTAAACATAGGTATGAAATGGGTGGGCAGAAAATGGAGCAGATTGAAAAGGAAAGAGATTTAGGTGTCGTGGTAAACAATAGACTATCAGCGTCAGACCAGGTTGTAGAAGCTAGGAAAAAGGCACTTAGAATGCTAGGGGCCATTAACAGAAATGTTTCCTACAAGAGTGAAAAGGTAATAACAAAACTGTATTGTGCATACGTTAGACCACATTTGGAGTATTGTGTACAAGCCTGGTCTCCAACATATGAGAAAGATTGCTGGTTGTTAGAAAGAGTTCAAAAAAGGGCAACAAAAATGGTTAATTGTCTTGGTAGTTTACCTTATGAAGATAGATTAAAGAAATTGGGTATGTTTTCACTTAGATATAGAAGGCTAAGAGGAGATCTAATTGAAGTCTTCAAATTTGTAAATAGTCAGCATTCTGGATATTTAAAGGGTATGTTTGAGTTCAATAGGGAAAATCGAGGTAGAGGTCATCAGCATAAACTCATTATGAAACAAAGTAGGACTAGGCTACGACAGTCATTTTTCAGTAGAAGGGTTGTAGGACATTGGAATATGCTACCAGGGGATGTCGCTGATGCAGTGACACTTGCTTCCTTCAAAATTAGATTAGATAAATACTTTACAGAGAAGGGATTAGTTCATAAATACTCGTGGGATTAGCCTTCTTTTATGCAGGTAGAGTAAGGCGATTTGAAGGGGCGAGACTGGTGGAGGGGGGGGGGGGGGGTGGGTGGGGGTGGGGTGGGGGTGGGGGTGGGGGTGGGTGTGGGTGTGGGTGTGGGTGTGGGTGTGGGTGGGGTGGGGTGCAACCTCGGATGGGCCCAAGAGGCTCTTTGTTGCACTTTTTTATGTCTATGTCTTTATGTCTAACTTATGTAAACAGTTTGAGTTGTGACCAAGGTGGATGGAGTAAACAGTTGTGCACCAGATGGTGTGATTATTTTTGGAGACTGTCCATTTTCCATGGGTACTAGGTGGTTTTTGTGAGATGTTGGCAATAATTGTGTCAATTTTTTCTTTCTTTTTCATAAGGATTTCATAGGGAGATAATCACCCTTTTCCACAACAATGGAGTTAGCACCTGAAATCGATAGACGAGGCCAAAATATGATGTCAATTCATCTCACTTTGCATATAAACATTCCTGCCGAAAGATATTGGCAGTTTCCTACCGATTAGCAATCCACGCGCTTATAACGGTCGGTACTCAGCAAGTACTCGGTAACGAATTAAGTAAATTAGCCTCCCTACGCATCGTTATTTATCATGAAGGTATGCAATATGTTTCCTGCACTCCATCTTTTGCGAATATGTGCCAAACTTTTATGAACAATCAACAATCATTTGAAAACAGTGCATTGAAATCGGCAGTTCAAGGGACTGTCCCACCTTCCCAAAAGTTGTCAAATGTACGCCGTTTGTGGTGCAAAATATGAAGTAATTGCTGCCGAACACGATTATGACATTTGTTTCTCGCAAATAGTGCTCAATTTCATAAAAAGTTAAGTTCTAATATTTGGGTTGATGACGTCATATTGAGCTCTAGAGAGCTACACAGAAATCCTTTACGCTGCCAAAGTATGGGCACAATTATTTCGAGATAATTCTGGCGCTTTGAATACAAAACACACCAATTACCAAACCATTGAAACGTAGCAAATATCTCTAAGGTTCACCCTAAAACAAGTTGACTATCATTACCAGTTGGGTAAAGAGAGACAACACTGTTTAGAGGCCCTATTCAAATACACATGGGCCTTATTTTTTACAGATGTCAAAATCAAACTAATATCTTTTTGATTAGATCATTGTGGTTGTTTTAACTGCTACCATACTTAATTTAAATGCCAAGCCATCAAAATGGCTATCTCAACTCAAATGGCACCGGACGGCGACCTATTTAGTGTCGGCGATTTGTTTTATAAGTGCCCATTCAACAACGTTGAACAGATTGATACAAAAGCGCCAGATGTTGCGCTTTCCAATAGTGGAGGGAACATACTGATCATTAATTTTCCTAAACTTCCAACTTTGAATTAGGGAATAATTGTATTTAATTGTTAAATTTAGATCACATCATTTTAATACCATAACGGTAGCCAAATAAATTGTTGCTAACAAAATCAAAAAGAGATTATCTCCCTTTAAAGGGAATAGTTCACCTTTAGCATGGGGGTTTTAGACTGAGCTGCAGATTTGTGGAGCAGATCTAAAAATGGGTTGTGGTGAAAGAATTACCTCCCTACGCTAAGTAATTTCAGCACAGACTAGTGGGCCTGGTTTCATGTCCGCTGTTCCGGACCACGATCGGGACATGAATGCTCGCCGCCGGAGGCAGGTACACTCTCTGGCGCGTAGTCTGACACCTCGTTAATAATATCCGCTCAGCCTCCCGGGCGGCGCGGCGGCCCCTTGTCAGAGACTGTACTTGGCGTCAGGCGGAGCGGGGCGGAGCCAGAACGCCAGCTGCTATCGTACGATTTATCGTGAAATACAAAGAGAAGCTTACTTCTTTCTGCACATATATCCATCAGTTGTCCAAACCAAAGTCCTATTCGTAGTTTTGAGCTCAAGATGCACCGTATGGTTGAATTTCAAGACAACTTTCAAGGTGACATATTCCTTTTAAGTCAGTGCCAATGACAAGCTCCGCCCACATTGCGTCAACAAATTGATGTGTCAATAATTTTGTTTGGGACCTAGTGCCAGCAACTGATATAGGAATAGATGCCATAATTTTTTGGAACCATGTTTGTACTTTTTGAAACAATGTATTTGTTTGATGGATCACCTTTGACATGTCTTAGCTTTATCTGTGTTATAGTGGAATTGCTAAGTGGTGGTTTTCTCAGTAGTATTTTCACATTAAGTGGCATATTATGTGGAAGTAAACATGAAAATCACTAGCTGCCTGAAGATAATGTTAGCAAAAGTTAAATTATTAGCAGCCAATGAGTTGTTTATTAGCTTGATGAACAGTTGTCAATGTTCTGGTGTTGTATCAACATTACTGACACATAGTTGACTTTGTTTGGCCACACTGCATTCTTTTAGGGAGTTAAGAAAATCTTAAATATACATTTCCAGGAGACATTCCCTTTAATTGGTATTTTAAATATGAGTAATACAACTGATCACTAAGCTTAAGTTTAAATTATTATTATAGATCAAATCGATTAAAATCATCCTGACCTATTTGGCAGTGTGATGCAACTGATGCAACTGATTTTTCTGGCTATGTGACAGAGAACTTGTTCTGAGTTGTGTAAAAAGTTATCTGCTGCAATCAGTAGTCTCACCAGCATTCATCTCTAAAGTTGGATGCAGTGATCAGCAAAGAAGTGATCAAGATCATCAAAGATGAAAATTTGGCATCAAGTGACACATATGGTGGCACTGGGCATCATTGGTGCTAGGCATCATTGGCACTGGGTATCATTGGCACTGGGTATCATTGACACTGGGTATCATTGGCACTGGGTATCATTGGTGCTGGGTATCATTGGCACTGGGTATCATTGGTGCTGGGTATCATTGGCACTGGGTATCATTGGCACTGGGTATCATTGACACTGGGTATAATTGGCACTGGGTATCATTCGTACGGGGTATCATTGGTGCTGGGTATCATTGGTGCTGGGTATCATTGGTGCTGGGTATCATTGGTGCTGGGTATCATTGGCTCTGGGTATCATTGGCACTGGGTATCATTGGCACTTGGTATCATTGGTGCTGGGTATCATTGGCACTGGGTATCATTGGCACTGGGTATCATTGGTGCTGGGTATCATTGGTGCTGGGTATCATTGGTGCTGGGTATCATTGGCTCTGGGTATCATTGGCACTGGGTATCATTGGCACTGGGTATCATTGGTGCTGGGTATCATTGGCACTGGGTATCATTGGCACTGGGTATCATTGGTGCTGGGTATCATTGGTGCTGGGTATCATTGGTGCTGGGTATCATTGACACTGGGTATCATTGGCACTGGGTATCATTGGTTCATGTTTACTTAGCTCTCATGTATAATTCTTTACTAATGTAGTATCGTTTTTATGATAGAACATAATGCAAGCTTTTTGTATGATTTCACTTTAGTGTGTATGTTGTTCAAGTATGTACATTAAATATATAATAAGTATAAAAAGTATATTAAATGAGCTCAAGCAGGTTAACTAAGCTGTTCAGCTTGATAATGAGGAAATGTGGATCAGTGAAATTGAATATTCTTCATTTTTTCTTCAAAAATCATCAAAGTTTCGGTGGGAGGCAACAGCCAATAAATTGTGTCCTCAAGATTGACAATGGTTGTCTTGTGTTCATTTGCATGCCTATAGCACCGGCCGTTTTTTGTTGTTGTTGCGTGAGGATCCTCTAGAACTGTGTATGGAGCCTCAGGCTATGGCGCTGCTGCTGGCGTAACAATGACGTCTGCATGTCGTCGTATTGTTTTACGGACCGCGCATCTTGTCGCGTGGTCACAGTTCAACGCCCTGGAGCACGACGTCACGCCTTCCTCCAAAGCTGTCGCTGATTCGTCAATGGGCCTTCCTCAAAATCTCCATGTCGAGAAGAACACAGCCACCATGATTGTTGTTGCTTGGTTAGCTCCTAGAAAAAAGTCTTGGCTCCATAATAGTCTGCATGATGGTTCATGTGTCATTTCATTTTGATTATAGTTACACCACATCCATGATCACTTCATAACTGTTTCATTTATGACTGCTCAGCCAGTGAATGCTTTCTCAAATAACAGTGGAGCTGTACATCATATTTGTGTGTATAGCGTGAATGTTGGTGGTGACTGGTGTGCTATGCTACTCACTTGGTGTCATGGTTATGGGTGACTAGTTGGCCGCCCAGCTCAGCAGGGGTCCGAGTCTGTCTCAGATTACGTCTGTCATGGTTATGGGTGACTAGTTGGCCGCCCAGCTCAGCAGGGGTCCGAGTCTGTCTCAGATTACGTCTGTCATGGTTATGGGTGACTAGTTGGCCGCCCAGCTCAGCAGGGGTCCGAGTCTGTCTCAGATTACGTCTGTCATGGTTATGGGTGACTAGTTGGCCGCCCAGCTCAGCAGGGGTCCGAGTCTGTCTCAGATTACGTCTGTCATGGTTATGGGTGACTAGTTGGCCGCCCCGCTCAGCAGGGGTCCGAGTCTGTCTCAGATTGCGTCTGCTCTACTATCTAACTCTGTGCGATGTGGTAGGCCGAGGATGTCATTGGACACAGCCTCCAGGGCTGACTATATGTTCCATCACCTATCTTTTGTAGTTTGCAGAGGATGTCGCTGAGCACAGTATGTCTGGTGTACCTATGTCTAACTCTGTGTTATGTCTTTGGCAGAGGATGTCGTCTAACGCGGCCTCGAGCGCCGGCTCCAGCGCCAGCGAGTCCAATGGCGGCAGCCAGAGCGGACCGCAGACCGAGAACAAGAGCGAGGAGAAGCACACCAAGACACTGACGCCAAAGGCCTCAAAGTCACTCAGCACCAGCGCCAAAAGGTGACATGCGCGATACTGTCCTGACCCGACACTGGCGGCTGGATCTATGTTTCCTGTGTGATGTCATGTGGATATCAGGTTTTGGGTCACATACCAATGGCTGGGTTTGAAAACCGTTTTACAAAGTTTGTTTATGTGGTTTAAATGAAGCCAGTCTAGGACTTGATTGTTGTTTGGTATGTTTCACAGCTAGGCTGGCTGCTTTACAGCCATGTTTGTTTTAATTTGTATTGTTATTCCATTAGCATTACCCCATTCATTCCATTCATTGATTTGATTGATATTGTTTCATGTACTTATTGCATTGTTCTCTTGATGCTGTTCAGTGTTCAGTTCATTCATTTAATTGTTCTGTTAGCATTCTCTCCTTCACTGGCTTAGCTATTTTATCCCACCATTCATTCATTCATTCATTCATGATTTATCCCATGTACTTTCTATTCATCCCTCAATAGGACGGCAACACCAGATGGAGAGACACTTAGTCAACACCAGAGGTGTGTCTCGCCGTCTCTCTGTCTGCTGCCTGTCCCGGGGCCGTCCGGCCTGTCTCAGAGGTGTGTCTCCCGTCTCTCTGTCTGCTGCCTGTCACGGGGCCGTCCGGCCTGTCTCACTGCGGGTTGCTGTGTGCCTGTCTGACATCCAGCTTATCTATATGTCTATGACCAGGATCCAGAAGGAGTCGGCAGAGATGACACTGGTCCCACGTGTGTGCTGTTTCTGACATCCTTCCTGACATCCTGTCTGTGTGTAATATCAGGATCCAGAAGGAGCTGGCGGAGATCACGCTGGACCCGCCGCCCAACTGCAGCGCCGGACCCAAGGGCGACAACCTGTACGAGTGGGTGTCGACGATTCTGGGGCCGCCCGGCTCCGTGTACGAGGGCGGCGTCTTCTTCCTCGACATCCACTTCTCGTCAGAGTACCCCTTCAAACCGCCTAAGGTGGGCAACTCAGAGCCGTGCTGAAACTAACGTGTCAATAAGAAGGTACTCCTTCAAACCGTCAAAGGTGGGACTCAATTTAACAGTACCCCTTCAAACCTTCCACTTCAAAAGGTGGACAACGCATGGACATACTGGAACCAACTTGTCAATGAGTGTCCCTTCAGGGCCATCATATGTGGGAAACAGCCACTGACGAGACCGTTTACAGCGCCTGGACGAGCTTAGAAGTGGAACTGAATTTGGTTTGTTCATTCTGAGGATTTGCTATAGTTTATATGGTACTGCGATGTCAATTGTGTTTACGCCTCTGTATTAGGGTACGCCGTAGGTCCATAGCGAAGTTAAATATCTATTATTTTGGATTTGGCAGGGTGTTTTCTTATGTAAAATTGAATTTTAGGGGTGGTTTGCCCTCTTCATCTTTTTTATTTGAGCACTTCTTGCTATGCAAAAATGGACGTATACACGTCTATAATTTATTAAAACATAGCTTTGCCCCGCTAAAATAACTTTTACTTCATTTGCACCCCCTCATCCCTTCTGGATCCACGAAACTAATGTAGAGAGCAACAAAACACTGAGTGGTCAGGCACAGAAGGCTGGCATACTGGTAGGCCGACTGCTCAGGGAGAGGCTGGGTCCCTGGCACCCCTTGTGATGCAGTACCTGGACAGACCGGCTGTGAGGAGGAACACAATGCAGCCAGTCCGGAACCTGGCGCTGGTTAGCATTCTGTTCGACGTTCCGCCCGCTGCTGCTGCTGCCGTGGCTTCTGGATTCCTCAGGACCTTACTGCTGACGGCCACCTCTCCCCAGATATGTCTGTCTGCGATCCTCACAAGCTGATTCCTCAGGACCTTACTGCTGACGGCCACCTCTCCCCAGACATGTCTGTCTGCGATCCTCAGGACCTTACTGCTGACGGCCACCTCTCCCCAGACATGTCTGTCTGCGATCCTCAGGACCTTACTGCTGACGGCCACCTCTCCCCAGACATGTCTGTCTGCGATCCTCAGGACCTTACTGCTGACGGCCACCTCTCCCCAGATATGTCTGTCTGCGATCCTCAGGACCTTACTGCTGACGGCCACCTCTCCCCAGATATGTCTGTCTGCGATCCTCAGGACCTTACTGCTGACGGCCACCTCTCCCCAGACATGTCTGTCTGCGATCCTCACAAGCTGATTCCTCAGGACCTTACTGCTGACGGCCACCTCTCCCCAGATATGTCTGTCTACGATCCTCGGACCTTACTGCTGACGGCCACCTCTCCCCAGACAAGTCTGTCTGCGATCCTCAGGACCTTACTGCTGACGGCCACCTCTCCCCAGATATGTCTGTCTGCGATCCTCAGGACCTTACTGCTGACGGCCACCTCTCCCCAGACATGTCTGTCTGCGATCCTCACAAGCTGATTCCTCAGGACCTTACTGCTGACGGCCACCTCTCCCCAGATATGTCTGTCTGCGATCCTCAGGACCTTACTGCTGACGGCCACCTCTCCCCAGACATGTCTGTCTGCGATCCTCAGGACCTTACTGCTGACGGCCACCTCTCCCCAGACATGTCTGTCTGCGATCCTCACAAGCTGAGGAGGGCCAGGCAGGAGGCCATGGCCTTGGCCAGGGACCTTGACCAAGAAAAACACCAGGGGACCGTCCGACAGCCATGGGACGCGTCCGACAGCCATGGGAAACTGCACCCAGGGGCTCCACCACAGGGGGACATGTGCCCCCAACATTTTCGGATTTTAACATTACGCCTATGTGCGTTGCATGGAAATAATCGACTTCAGCATGCCTCTGTCCCCCCCCCCCCCCCCCCCCAACTTTCGGAAGGTGGCGGTGCCCTTGACTGCACCCGCGGTTGATCAGGGGGAGGAGCATGTGTCCGTGACAGGAGCCATCTGGAAGGAACCTTTGGCACATTGTACCAGAGGACCCGGTGCCACCTGAGAAGCCTGCGTTTAAGGTGGCCCAGGCTCTCTATGATCTGCTGGCGACATACAACTCCACCGACTCACTGGTCGTGCTGCAGGGTGACTCAGCCAGGGCCAACACGGGGTGGAAGGGGAACCTCACGCCCATTTGGAGAAGATGTTGGGATGCAAGCTCTTCTGGAGTATATGCGTGTTGCACACGAATGAGTTGGCCCTGCGACACCTTATCACCAGCATCGATGGGCCCACCTCATCCGACACTGGCGTCACGGGTCCAGTGTGCAGCCTGGTGTCCAGGGTGAATGAGATGCAGTACAACGAAGTGTTCAGGGGAGTGCCAGGTGTCGAAGATCTCACGGAGATACCGGAGTCCATCCTGGTCACCATGTCCACTGACCAGCAGGTCTCCTACCAGCTTGTCCAGCCTGTGAAGCGGGACGTTCTTCCATCCGAACTGCAGGAGATCAAGTGTGGCAAGGTGTCCCACTCCGGTTAGCTCACCACGGCCCAGTCACTCGTGTACATGTGGACCAGAAAGCATGGGCTGACTGACAAAGAACTGAACACCCTGAAACTCCTAGCCAAGTAATGTCTGCAGGTATACTTCAAACTCTACTACGACATCAAGGTTCACCACAGGCTAGAGGACGGCCCCAAACACATCCTCACGCAGCTCAAGAGTCCTGAGGTCGCAGCCCAAGAAGACGCAGACAGCTGTGACCTACGTGCGGACAGCAGCATGGTTCTACGTGCGGACAGCAGCATGGTCAGCATGGTTCGGTCCCTCCACCGGGAGACCATGTCCTCGTGCAGGTCTAAAGATTCCCAGTGACAGAGGTGGTGGGGAAACAGGCCAGGGACGGGTTCATCAGGACTCGGGCCCTCCACCGGGAGATCATGTCCTCGTGCAGGTCTAAAGATTCCCAGTGACAGAGGTGGTGGGGAAAAAGGCCAGGGACGGGTTCATCAGGACTCGGGCCCTCCACCGGGAGATCATGCCCTCGTTCAGGTCTAAGGACATGATGGACACGTACTAGGCCAACGTAGAGACCACACACTGTGACGTAGTGCCTGGTGAACCAACTGAGCAGAAAGAGCTTACCACGCTAGTCATTTGGAACTCATATTGGTACATGATGCAAGAAACAGGACCAACCGGACACTGTGTACTCATTTCAGGCTTTATTTGATAAGGGTACAATATAAAAGTGCGATTTTGCATAGTAAGAACCGCTCAAATAAAAAAGTTGAAGTATACAAAGTAGTCGTAAAATTCAATTTTACGTAGGAAATGGGCATGCCAAAGTACATACAAATAATGTTTGGTACACGGCGTACCCTACTCTGTATCCGTTGTTGACCTTGGTTATATGACAAACAGATGCTGCGGAATGCCAATTGTGCTTTACGTTGTAAACTTGTGTGACTGCAACCGTAACTGGGCTCTGCCTGTGGTTGTTTTGCTGCAATACAATACAATACATACGAATAATTCAGCGTACAGACGCCGTTGCCGATCGTTTTCGTAGACTTTGTCACCTACCACGAGTGTCCCTCAGTGAGGGATACTCGTATGGTTGGCAAAGTTGCTGTTTGCTGGTATGCATTTTGTACTCTTTTATACTCTTTTGAAATTTGTCGTTCTCTTTGAAAAGGGAAAAAATAAACATAACCAAATCAGATATGATTAATAATCATATTTGATTCAGTCAACTGGATCAAGCTCTGGAGACCTCCAGCCCTCAATCAGAATACTAACGTGCTGCCGCTGTTTTAGGTTACGTTTAAGACACGCATCTACCACTGCAACATCAACAGCCAGGGCGTGATCTGCCTGGACATCCTGAAGGACAACTGGTCGCCGGCGCTGACCATCTCCAAAGTGCTGCTCTCCATCTGCTCTCTGCTCACCGACTGCAACCCAGGTACGCTGACCGCACACTCAAATTAGGGCCTAGGGGGCTGTGGTAGTTACAGAAACTGCTCATGAACCTAAGTATAATGCAATTAGATGACAAATGTTTCAAAGGGCAAATTAGTGGGCAAAAATGCAAGGAAGACAGCAAAACAGATTTAATATAATACAAGCATGAACCAAAACTTCATCCACGTGTATTACGATTTAAAGGAATAACAAAATAAATAATATGTTCATTTAGTTAGTACGTTGTAAACAAGTCGGGTTACGCAGCGTTAATGCCCTTCTATTTCCCGACCCTCCTTATAGACATAGTCTTTAACGTTGTTCTTCAAAGAGAGGATGGAAGATCGAAACGTTGCCAAACGAACCCTTTTTGTGTACACCAACTTTGCAGTTACAGGCTTTCACTGATAATCCTCCATTCTCTATGTCGTATTTCGAGCAGATTTTCCGAGAATGAACATATATGTAAATTTGTTATAGTAAATATAGCAAATATATAAACTAATAGTAATGAAGTATGCTGCCATTACTGATGTGTGGTCCATAATGCGCGGTTTCTGTCTGAAATTACTGATATCATGGATTGGGGTATTGGGTATATACCGCAGTTTCCCGTTCCGCTGGATCCAGCTACAGTCGTTTTACGAATGAGCAGACGTTGGCCGGGCGTATGTACGCTTTTAAACGTTAGCGAGCCTAAGCGAAAACAGTCGACTTGGAACCGTATTCGTCCTCCCAGTAGTCTGAACAAATGACTGGCCTGTGAGCAGCAACACTCCCTCGCTGACCCGGTCGACTGATTGGACTGCCAATGTCAGCGGCTCTCTCGCTCTCTGATGACCTTAACGTCCCGGTCAATTCAGAGGGAGGGATCTATTCTCCCGGACTGCCAGCGTCACCGCCGCCACTTCCGGCTGGTGATTGATGTGCCCTCCCTGAGCGGGGCCGGCGGACCGCGCTGTCCGACTGCCGGCAGTTCTGGCCGCGTCACCGCGACACCCCCTCCCCCCGCGGCAGGGGGTGTCGAGTAGTAACGCCTGCTCCGCGTGATGTGTTTAGTGACGTCACGTCACGTCGTAGAGCCGGCTTCCGGCTGTACCTCTCGCACACTCACTCAGTCCCTCTCACTGTGTCGGCGGCGACGGATACCTTGCCGCCGAGACCTGCCGGGTCACTACGCAGGCACTACCTACGTAGTCTACTCACGCTGGCGAGGTTTGTATATTAGAGAACAATGCCAGCAAACTCATGCGATTGCTTCTGGATGTTGGACGAGTGATTTGATTAGAATCGTATTGGTCGTTGCGAGAGGGCTTTTCAGGAAAGAAAATCATGCCCTTCTTTTCCGATTAAACCGCTTCTGCAACCTTTTTTTTGTACAGAGCATAGCATGAGACATTCATACGACCATTGGACATTCCTAAGATATTTGAAATACTACTCATGTATGCTTGGGTACATATTGTTTTATTGTTTTATTATTCTTTGTATTAATCCTCTAATGAGGAGGAAATAGCATGTAAACGGACGGCTTTGGTCGTGATATGTTCACATTTAACATGGAGTTTTGAACTGAGATAGAACAATTGTACAGCAGGTTGACAAATAGGTTGTGGTGTGGTGTTGCTGAACTATTTGCCTTTAATAGCCTTGTTTCACAGCACCGACCCAGCCGCAAAACACAATAGCAGGCCGTTTAACGAACGGAATCGGTCATTCTTGTCGGCTTGGCGTCAGGTGGTTACGTGACTGTGACGTGTCATGTTGGCTGGCTGCAGTACTGGAGCGCCGGGGCCGGGCTCATAGTGACCTTTATCAGAACTCGACGCCGGGCTCATAGTGACCTTTATCAGAACTCGACGCCGGGCTCATAGTGACCTTTATCAGAACTTGACGCCGGGCTCATAGTGACCTTTATCAGAACTCGACGCCGGGCTCATAGTGACCTTTATCAGAACTTGACGCCGGGCTCATAGTGACCTTTATCAGAACTTGACGCCGGGCTCATAGTGACCTTTATCAGAACTCGACGCCGGGCTCATAGTGACCTATATCAGAACTCGACGCCGGGCTCATAGTGACCTTTATCAGAACTTGACGCCGGGCTCATAGTGACCTTTATCAGAACTTGACGCCGGGCTCATAGTGACCTTTATCAGAACTTGACGCCGGGCTCATAGTGACCTTTATCAGAACTTGACGCCGGGCTCATAGTGACCTTTATCAGAACTCGACGCCGGGCTCATAGTGACCTTTATCAGAACTCGACGCCGGGCTCATAGTGACCTTTATCAGAACTCGACGCCGGGCTCATAGTGACCTTTATCAGAACTGGGCACCGTCAGGACGACGTGGCATGCTGGCACGCCGCACTGATGACGAAACGCGCTGATCAAAGATGACCACGAAAATCAACTGTTCGCCTGCCTTACAGCAAAGCCCGAATTCATCGCGGAGAGTTCATTCAGTCCTGCTGTTCCCTATTGAGTAGACTTGCCGTTTAGTTCCGTTTCTCCGTTTCCATCCTATTCTCTTGTGTGCGGCTTCCAACGGATATATTCATCCAGCCCAGCCAGAGCCCAGCCGGACACCACCCGGTGCCAATTCCGCTGGTGTTTCCGGAGATCCCGGCGAGGTGTCGTCTGAGATCCGTACCCGAGATCCGTCTGGCATCCCACATCAGCTAGTGTGACTCCGAGCCCGGCCTGCAGTTCCGTCTGTCCTGCCTTACCAGAGTCGTGCGAAGAGGCTGCCGGTGTCGCTGGACTGGTAGGTGCTGCTCGCAGTTTCCAGTCTCCAGCCTAATTTCCGCCTGCCGTCCGGTCTGCCGACCTCAGTCCATTCATCCATCTACACGGGCGCGGCCTCAGCCTCCTCTGCCACCACCGCTGAGGCCTGACGATTCTAACGGCAGCCGTCTTCTGTGTGCCCGCAGCCGACCCGCTGGTGGGCAGCATCGCCACGCAGTACCTGCAGAACCGCGAGGAGCACGACCGCGTGGCACGCCAGTGGACGCAGCGTTACGCTACGTGATGGGCGCCGCGACCCGATCTAGCCGGCCGGCGGAGCGCCGCCGGCCCCGCTGTGTAGACTGGGACCGAGCGCCGGCCGCTGTGTGCAGCATCAAAAGCGTGACGGAGCGCGCCGGACTCGCGGTGGCGTGTTAGCGTTGGTGTCGGCCGGCTCACGGCGAGGCCGCCCGAGACTGAGAGCGACAGGAGCCGAGCCGCCGGCCCTCCTGTAGTGTAGCGTGTGAGACGCGGCGCGCGGCGCGTAGCTCGCTCATCTCCTGTGTTGTTCCTTACCTCTGGACGCTCCTCGGTTGGTCCGCGCCGCCGTCGCCGCCGCCGCCCGGTGACGAGAGTGGCGCGCTGGCGGCTGACGTGACGCGGCGCGGCGCCACTCGCCGCTCTGTGTGGCGCTGGCAAGTCGTCAGCTCGGCGGGCCGGCGCACACCCACCGCCGCCCCGCCGCGTGCCACCGTCTGTCAGCTCAGGTCTATGTCTGTGTGCGTGCTCGTGCGTGTGTGTCGCGTGTCTGGCTGCTCGGCGTGAGCACAGCGTGTGAGAGAGGCGCCCGGCAGCGGTGGCTGATTGGCCTCTGGACCTCTTGTGTGGCCGCCGTCGGTGGCAGGGCGCTCTGCCGGTCTCCGTGGCCGGCGCTGGACAGCTGGGCTGTCTCCCGTGACCGGTGCCACGGCCAGTGACACCCCTGGTGTCGGTCTGGCCTGGGACTGGGAGGCAGACCCGGAGTCCGAACCTGGGTCCGGGCCACGGGTGGCAGCTCCGACCGGAAGTCCCACCTGTGGCTGCCACGAGTCGGCAGCGCCCGGCCCCTCCCGGCGACAGCGAGAGGGACGCCGCGGCGCCGCCTCGTCAGGCAGCGCGCGAGACGAGTGGGCGAGGGTGTACATGCTTCCACATCTCATTCCGTAACATGCTGTTTTTCAGATCGACGACCGCTCGCCGGACAGGCGGGTGAAAATAAATGGGAATTCGACAGAGCTGTGTGTGTTTTGACGGGAGCGTACCGTGCTGAGTGGCCGGTGGTCGACTGAGAAGCGAGGGATTTGTGTAGAACTGAGATCTTGCGATGTGTCATGGGATAACTAGCTAGGAATGCTACAACCGCTATGCACCCCCATTTGTCGTAGAATAGGATTCATGGAATTTAACATGTTTTTTTAACTGAGATAGCACAATTGTACAACAGGTTGACAAACGGGTTGTGGTGAAGAGTTACTTCGCTACGCCAAGTAATTTCGACACAGGACCTAAATTAAGATTCGGTTTCGGGGCCCCGAAACTTCGTCGGTATTATGGGGCTGTTCCAGCGTCCTCACCCTGATTAGGGTGAGGCCTTATTTTCTCCACCGGCCGTTCCCGCGCCTCAACTAAAATCGGTCGAGCCTCCACCAACCTCAACCGGATGACCAAAATCTCAACCGCTCGTCATCATCATCATCACCAAGTTTATTAAACATAAATTAAACAAAATATGAAAGTAAATCAGAAAGGTGCAAAAGCAAAAAAAGCTTAAATCAAGGCACCCTGTCTGAAAAGAAGGATAAATGGTTAACTGCGACCGCCGCCACGGCACAGCTCGCTCTGGTGTAGGTCGAAGCCCCCACACTCACCTCCGGGCACGTCGCGTCCATTTAGGGTGGCGATTGCTGAACAAAATTAAGGAAAGTCAGCAAATCGTTTCGAATTTAGCAAGCAATTTTGGAAATGCAAGGCCACCGACCGACCGCCGCCGCCAGTGTGGTCTGTCCCGTATAGTATAATTTGTAGTTGGTCCTTGGGTGATTTATTTCTAAAGTCAGGAAGTAATGTTTCAGAGATGCTGTTGAACAAAATGTCTCTGCTCCGTATGATTTTGACATGAAAGGACGAAATGACTAATAGTTTCATTGCGATGTCCGCATTGACAAGAGGGCGTTGTTGCTTTCTGAATACTAAATAAATGAGAATTCAAATAAGTCATCCATTCTTAGTCTCGCGTGCAAAATATTCCCCTTTTTTGATCCAACAGTAAAGTAAATGAGTGGATCGGACGTTCCCAGGTGCTCGCTGAGCTGCTGTTTGAAAGCGGAGTGTGTAAGATGTGTTGTGCTGGGCAGTTCGTTCCATTGTGTTTAAGTTGTGGGGAAAAATGACTTGTGGTATGATGATACGCGGCTGGTGGTTTTAGTGTGCATGTTAGCATTTCTTAGTTGTCTGTTGGTGTCTTGAGCTCGAGTGTTTGGCATGATTGCTGTGATGTAGTTTGGGCAACGTTGTCCTGGGTCGTTCAGTTTGTGATAGAGCGTCAGTCTGTGTAAACGTCGTCTCGTTGTTAGTCTGTCCCATCCCAGTTCTGTCCGTAGTTTGTCGGAAGGCGTCCTGAATAACCCCCCGGTAACCAGTATTGCAGCTCTGTTTTGTAATGTCTCGAGTCTGGTCGCATCTCTTGTATTGTTATGTGTATTGTTATGTGTATACTTTGTATATTTGATCTAGAATTGGTCTTGGTATGTGTTTTGCAATGCTATACAGAGGACTGAGCGTTTTGTTTATTTTGCGGCATATTGTGTTTATGTTTTGGTGAAAGCGGAGGTCTTTGGAAAAAGTCATGCCAAGGTGCGTGTGATCGTCATGAATTGGTACTGGATCACCTCCGAATGTCGGTGTCGGCGATTAATTATCTTGTTTGTATGAGAATGTCTGCTGAATTGTTTTTTCGATGTTAAATGTAATAGCCCATTCTCTACCGTACTTGTATATTTCGTCGAGGTCGTGCTGTAATTATTGTTGAGTCGCTAGTAAGTCTGCCGCTGTATGTGAGGCGTAGAGTGATGTGTCGTCAGCAAAGAAAATAATGCCATTTTTAGTCTTGTTTGAGAGTCCGTCTAGATATATGAGTGCAAGTAATGGTCCCAGTACAGAGCCCTGCGGACAGCCAGCGTTTATGATCTGAGTCGTCGAAAAGGTGTCCCGTATTCGTACTCGCTGTCGTCTGTCTTCCAAGTATGATGTAAACCAGTCCAACAGTCGTCCAGTGATTCCAAAGTCGTGGTTACACTTGTATAGTAGACCCTGATGCCAAATTTTGTCAAAATATTTGGAAATGTCGAGATATATAGCAGTGAAGTCACGTCCTGAGTCGAGAGATTTGTATAGGTTGTGAGTCAAATATAGTAGTTGTTGCTGAGTGCTATGGCCCTGTCTGTATCCACTTTGTTTGTCAGAGAGAAGAGAATGTTCAGTAAAATGACCATAAACCTTTCTATATACTATTTTTTCAAAGACTTTGGAAAGGGCCGAAAGAATACTAATTGGTCAATAGCAAGAACAATCCGATGGAGAACCTTTGTTTTTGAATATTGGTTTTACGTGTGTTTCTTTAAATCTACTTGGAAATTTTCCTGACTAGGGACTCGATGAATAATTTTGCTAATGGTTTAGAGATCAAAAGTGCAATCAGTTTAAAGGGAGTGTGCCTACTGTTTTGGAATGTCAAAAATATTTTTCATACGGTAAGTAGCTGTTGGTTTGATTGTTGTATATGATGAAATTCACATCTGGAGCCCCTTTGAATCTTCACTTATATTGTTGTTGTTTTATTTTTGTTTCGATATCTATAAAACGACCGCCACTATGGTGATGTTATGTAAAACGGCGCACATAAGACAATACAATTACGGTCACATCATGCAAGATAGAAAGAGTTTTGCACAGCACGTTCTTGCCACTGTGAACTTTATTATGTGCAAGTTTCGTAGCTCTAGATTGATATCTTCTTCAAAAAATGGCCATCGGCCACCATCGAAATGGCCGTCATCGGAAAACATGATGGCCGTCCAGTTTCTGTTCGGCTGCTGCTATCAGCGTGCACGAGCTGTTTTGCTGAATTGCTATTGGCCGGCGCTAACAATATGCTAGCAGTTTAATCGATAGTTGCAGTGCTTCTAGTAGCGGAAGCCCTCTGGAGTCTATCCGATAACTTTTTGCTCCCAAGCAAATTCCTGGAGTCTTTGAATATCTCAGCAACTAGGGTGAATCTGGAGAAATGAAGTATTAGTTCAATTCAGAAAATTGTGTTCTATAGACCAGTGTCAATAACCCCAACTAAGCGATGTGAGTAGGCACACTCCCTTTAAGCAATTTTACTGGTATTCCATCCGGGCCGGTTGACTTGTTTGGGTCTAGGGAGTTGAGAATGCGGAGAACTCCTTGCTCGGATGTGACAATATTTTCAAGTGAGGGCAATGGTAGTGTATGAGCTTTGTTTGGTGTGGGTTTGTGAGTCTCCGGAATATTAAGGGTAGATTGAGCAGCAAAGTGGTCGTTTAATAGCGTCGCCTTTTCGTCGTCGTCAGTAATGATGTCGCCGTTGTCTGATTGGAAAGGTGGGATGGTATCGTCTCGTATACGTCCTGTGATGGTGCGTAATGTTTGATGGTATTTGTAGGAGTTTTGTTTTTGTGCCACTAATTTGTGTACTTGGTATTGTACATATTCGTCTTTTAGTCGTCTGTTGATGGACGTGACTAGGTTTCTTTGGTATCTCCATCTATTCCAATTAAAATCACACCGAGTTTGTTTTGCAATTTTGAATAATCTGTCGCGTTTTCGAATGTTTCGCTTTAAAGGAAATAGTCCACCTTCAACATTAGTTTTAAACTGAGATAGCAGTTTTGTAGCCCGTGTTGAGAAATCCTTATCTTGACTGTTTTCTTGACTGAAAAGACTCTCCAGCCGAAGATATTTGACTTTTTGGCGAAGGAATGCGGCGCATATATGATATACCGTACCGTCTGAATTGTGCCAGCACTGCAGGGAGCATGCGCAGACCAATAACGCACACGATACAATTAATAATTTACAACCTTCTGTCCTGAATTGGCGCGATGTAGGACCATTTTTAAAAAGAAAAAATGAACTGTATTAAAAAATATAATAAAATCGTGTTCTGAAATTTTTCCCGAAGGTGAACTATTTCCTTTAATTCAGAAGTGATCCAAGGTTTTTGTTTTGATTGATTAGTTTTGCGTTTAATTGGAATCGAGGCAGCTGCGGCGTCGTGAATAGCAGATATAAATAAGTCTGTCGCTGTATCTAAATCATTGTTCAAAATACGTGCCTAGTCAGTGTTCTGCAGAAGAGTGGTGAGTAAAGGGGCGTTTAATTTTGAATAGTCCCAAACATATGTATGCGTTGGTTCTGCGTTTTCAGGAGGCGGTGTTAGTCGAACTGTCACGTATATTGGAAAGTGATCAAGGTGGGAGAATGATGAAAGAGAATCACTCTTATCAGTGATTAAGTTACTGTTGTTTATGAAAATAAGATCGCGTAGATTTTGGCTAGTGTTGCTGATTCTGGTTGGTTGTCTGATTAACTGTTGCAGATCTAACGCATCTGCAGTGTCTTGAAGTGTTCGGTCGAAAGTTGTGATGCCGTTGTGTCGGTAAATTTGGTGATCAATATAAATGTTTCCAGCGTTAAAGTCACCTAACACAAGTGTGGCCGTGTGATTGTAGCTTTGTGCTTGGCATACTGATTCGGTGAAGTGATCTGTGAAAAGTTGCAGTCTTTCACGGTTGTTAAATTTGGTGGAAGGTAAGTGCAGCATACTAGTAGAGTAAAATTTCGCGATTTAATTTGGACCCATATCCATTCTTCGTCGCCAACTTCTAATGGGTCAAGTCTCTGAAATGGCAGCGAAGTGTGTATGTAAATAGCTACTCCTCCCCCGTGTCTGTTTCTATGCCGTGTTAGTGGTGTATGGAAACCGTCTAATTTATATTGACTATGTGGAATTGTGTTGTCTAATTTAGTTTCTGACAGTGCTAGTATTTTGATGTTGTTGGTTTCAACAAATTGTTGGAGCTCATCAGTTTTGTTTCCGGCAGTAATGCTGTTGATGTTGACGTGTGCAATGGTGAGGTTTTGTTGTGAATGTGGTTGTAGTCGTGGTCCTGGGTTTGTCTCTACGCCACTGACTATTAGCACGATTTGTATGTCCAAAAATGTCCCAAGTCTAGTCCATAGTCTGTTTGACATTGTGGGTCAGGTACGGATGTGATGTAAGTGATAATTATGTGCATGTGTCTGTGCGTTTGGTGGGAACAGCGTGAGTTGATAGCACCTGCGAGCAGCTGGGAGAGTCCGATACCTTCCCGGGTGGGGTCGCGTGGTTCTATCCGATGATGGCATTTCGGGTGGCAAAGCGGCTCTCCCAGGCGGCGGACGGAGGGTGGTCCAAGATTTCGAAGGGAAGAAGTCTGGGTGGACGGACATGCCCGAAGAGGTGCTGGTGGCTGAAAAAAGAAGCATCGAATGAGTGTTTGGTGGCGGCGGCGAGCGACAACGAAACAATTACTCGACACAACATGCATGTTCCAACATATGTAAACAAAGTGTAACCGCAGCGCAAACCATGGGAATCGTATAAAGTACAATTCAGCAAATAAAACTATCAAAAAGTAGGAAAGTCAGTAAGTAAGTGCGGCAATGTGATTACATATACCAACATGAACCTCAATAATGTAGGGTTAACAGTCAGGCAGGAGGCTGGGAATCAGATAAAGAAGTACACTTGCGAGGGAACAGTACAACACAATAAAATAACAGTGAACTCAACGCTATTGGGCTGACAATTAATCAACAACCAGAACAGAAACAATTTAACCCGCGCCGTGCCGGTGCTCGGCGCCACCTTCGCCGTGCCGGGGGGGGGGGGGGGGGGGGGGGGGGCGGCGTTTCGACGCCCCCCTTCTAACTCTGCTCCTAGGCAACGTAGCGCAAAACGAAAAACAGCGTTGGAAAGCTCGTCAAAAATGATTTAGAAACTACTTCAGTCATTTTTTCGCTCGTTATTATTGAGGTCACCAGAGGTCATCATAGGTCAAATTTTCCCGTTTTAGGTAACTTGATCCTGAAATCCCACGATATCTCGGGAACTATGATAGCTAGGACGAAACCGAAAAAAGCAATAGATAGCTCTTGAAACGCTCCAGTAACGTTTTACCGTCAGATTTGAGTTCAGGTCAATAGTTGAGGTTCCAGAGGTCATCAAAGGTCAAAATGGCTGTTATCTTGGAAAAAGTTTTTCGCGAATAACTTTTTTGCTATTCAAGATAGAACATTGATTGTGGCTCCATCGTGTTTCCATCGGCAAGGCGCATCGAAAAATATACATCTTGACCTTGGAAAGTCAATTAAAAATTTGACCTCAGGTGAAGGTCACATGGTGACCAAGTCGGTCACGGTGGGTCATGTTGCATATGAGTCGATGCGTCTTGACGAGAAAATCACATTCGTGCCTTCTTCAAGTTTCTATCTCTCTTCGATCAAAAGTTATTGGCAAAAAAGTGTATGTGACCTCATGTGACCTCGGATGACCTTGTGGGGGGTCAAATAAACCAAAATAGTATCTGGGTAATGAGGAATGGTCTATTACCACATGATCCTAAAGAAAAAACGTTGATTGGATGCGTTTACATGGAAAGCAAAGCATTTCAATATTTCCCCATTGACTTATAAAGGGGAAGGTCACGTGATCGATCAGACCTTAGGTCACCGAAGAAAAAAATCAGAGATATGCAAATTGTAGGTAATGATATCCTTATCAAACTCTAAAAGTTTAAAAGTGATCACCCGGAAACTGTAGACGTGGCACGACCACAAACGTTTTATGAGGTTGGGTCACGTGACCTGACCTGGTGACCTGACCTGATAAGACCTGAAACTTTTGGTTTCACAAAAGTTGTAAAAATGTTCAGCGGACAGGTACTGAAAATTTCAGCTACCTGGCTGCAACGGTTTTTTAGCTATTGGCAAAAAAAACGGAGGGGGGGGCGTCTAAACGCCCCCCCCCCCCGGCACGGCGCGGGTTAAGGTGAAGTGAACCTGTCATAACTAAACGGATGATGAATACTAATAGCTATTGAATCAAACATCTAACGACCCCCACCCCCACCCCCACCCCACACACGCCCACATTTAAGCCGCAAAGAACACATGCACTTACAAAGACGATCACAACCTGGCCGCAGGACACAAACCACACCGCAGGACCCATCGAATCACACTGGACCCAGACTGGCCGGCGAGAAGTGGGCGGGGCGCCGCGGATGACCCGCTTACGGCAGAGGCAGCGCCAGGCGCGCCCACAGGGGCGGCGAACTCGAGGCTCGAGCACAAGGGCCCATTGCAGCACACAGCTGGGCCGGTCGGGGGTCAGGGCTGGGCACGACTGGCCGGGCACGGTGGACCGCCGAGCACCCGTCACCAGCAGGGGCGGCTACAGAAACACGAAGTGGTGGGGTGGGACGAGGTAGTCGCCATCTGGCGTCAGACACCAGGCGTCCGCGTCCAGGCGCCAGACTGAGGCGCAGGCGTCAGTCAGGGTGTCAGGCAGGGGTGCCAGGCGTCAGACACCGGGGCAGCTACGCAGCGAGCTGGAAACATCCAAACGGGAAGGCTGCCCGACCGTGTCCACTGGCGGGTCACGCGGATTCCCGGAACACCGGGTCGATCAGGGTCACGACAGTCCGGGAGGCAGCGGCGGCACCAGGCACGCCCAGGCGGCGGGCCGCGGGCAGATGATCCGGCGCTCACGGGAACGGTGTCCGACGTTTGCCGACGCGACAGTTGTGCCGCTACTTCGACCTGTCGTTGCCCTTCGCTCTGGCCGACCTTCGGGGCTCGCCTGAGATTCCTCCCGGCGCCCCAGACGCCGCCGCTGGAGCCGCCACTGGCGGCTCGGGGTCAACCAGCTTTGTCACGTCTCGTAGAGACCGGATGATTTGCGTCGGTCCACCCTGGCTGACTCGGGACTTTCAGCTTCCCGACTTCCGACCAGGCTGCGAAGATCTTCTGATCTTTCTTGAGTTGCCGGGCTCTGTAGAGGATCAGTTGGTTGTCCCGTGTTAAGTTGTCCGAGATGAACACGTTGTTTGCTGTCTCGGCGCTGACCTTGGAGCCGAGGAAGGGGCGGGGCTTGCTCAGCTCCCTCCTCGCGTTATACGACGCTTGACGCGCCGTATAGTGCGTGAATCGCACGATGATGGCTCGCACCTTGCCCTGTCTTGGTGCGCCGACTCGGTGGGACGTGTCTGACCAGCGTCTGACGCGCCGTATAGTGCGTGAATCGCACGATGATGGCCCGCACCTTGCCCTGTCTTGGTGCGCCGACTCGGTGGGACGTGTCTGACCAGCGTCTGACGCGCCGTATAGTGCGTGAATCGCACGATGATGGCCCGCACCTTGCCCTGTCTTGGTGCGCCGACTCGGTGGGACGTGTCTGACCAGCGTCTGACGCGCCGTATAGTGCGTGAATCGCACGATGATGGCTCGCACCTTGCCCTGTCTTGGTGCGCCGACTCGGTGGGACGTGTCTGACCAGCGTCTGACGCGCCGTATAGTGCGTGAATCGCACGATGATGGCTCGCACCTTGCCCTGTCTTGGTGCGCCGACTCGGTGGGACGTGGAGCGTCTGACGCGCCGTATAGTGTGTGAATCGCACGATGACGGCCCGCACCTTGCCCTGTCTTGGTGCGCCGACTCGGTGGGACGTGTCTGACCAGCGTCTGACGCGATGTATAGTGCGTGAATCGCACGATGATGGCTCGCACCTTGCCCTGTCTTGGTGCGCCGACTCGGTGGGACGTGTCTGACCAGCGTCTGACGCGCCGTATAGTGCGTGAATCGCACGATGATGGCTCGCACCTTGCCCTGTCTTGGTGCGCCGACTCGGTGGGACGTGTCTGACCAGCGTCTGACGCGCCGTATAGTGCGTGAATCGCACGATGATGGCTCGCACCTTGCCCTGTCTTGGTGCGCCGACTCGGTGGGACGTGTCTGACCAGCGTCTGACGCGCCGTATAGTGTGTGAATCGCACGATGATGGCTCGCACCTTGCCCTGTCTTGGTGCGCCGACTCGGTGGGACGTGTCAATGTCGCCAGGCGTGACATCGACACCCGCCATCTTCGCTAGGTCCGTTACGAGCTGGCCGGTGCTTTCGTTTGGACCCTCCGGCACTCCACTTACGTTGAGGCACAGGCGCCGAGAGTACTGCTCCAGCTCGTTAACTTGACTTTGGTCTCCTCCAGCTCCTCCCGTAACTCCTGTATTTCCTCGTCCTTGGCGGCCACAGCCTCGGCTACAGCCGCCCTCACCTGAGTCTTGATCAGCTCCTGGAAATCACTCTCCTTCATTGCCTCTATCAGGGCATTCTTGATGCTGTTTTCATCCATCGCGAAGGTAGGTAGTCGCTCACCGTCACCGATCAGTGCTTAGTCACTTTCACTAGGCTCAGCTCGGCCAGCCACTCGCAGTGTCCACTGGGGCGCGAGCGGACGGGCGGAGCGGGCGCTGCACGACCTGACCCGGCGGCGGTCAGAGGTCAACTCGTGGAGCAGTCTCTATGGCCTTGTCGTGGAGCGGATGAGATCGGGCAAAGTCGGTGTACGGCAGCTATGACGCACCAGTGACAAGCTTTGGTAAAAACAAAATTCGGCGCCATTCGCGAAGAGCATTGTGGACAGCTTTTGCATGGATTCCATTGTTGTTTAAATCTATGTCAAACGCACGGTGGATACAAATACCTCAACAAATTTCTGACACGCACGGTAAAACGCAAAACTGCGAGGAATAAAATAATGTCTGTAGTAAGGCGGTCGCACACTGCGTCATTCGGCGCGCGATATTGCGGCATAAAGCTGGTCCGGACGAGCTTTTTCTGTGCTAAACACCGCGGAATGTCGCCGTGATATCACTCGCCGAATGGCCCAGTGTGCGGCCCGCATTACAGCGGAGACCGTGACCGTGAATTCGCACCCAAACAAATGATGGCCAATAGCTGATAATTCCACCGAGCCTACCGCTCGTTCCTGCGCGCCGTTCCAACGCACCTCCACCGGGCACGCTTCAACCTATTCCCGGTGAGGGCGGGTGACGGCGCTGGAACAGCCCCTATGATGACATATCCGCTGACGTCAGAATTGCGTCATACGCAGATTCTGCCGCAAACTAGCCGTAGCCAGTGTAAGTTGAGCCGTTACTATCACAGTGTTCGCGTGTATTTTATTGTGACCGTGAAACAGCGGTGGGTTACGAGAAACCAGGGATTTTTGTGAAGTAGAGATATTTTATCGAAATATGCAGAAACGCAAGCAACTGCGTCCTATGTTGCGTACTATGTATATGTCCAGTAGCGTAGCTAGGAATTAGCTCCGGGGGGGGGGGGGGGGGTCGCGACAGATTGAGGGCCCACTGTGTGTGCTTGGGGCCCACAAAATTGAAGGCCCATACTTTTCCAATGCCGGTTTATATGTAAACGTGAATTCTCCTTAAAATGTTAGACAAAGTTCCTCACAAAACAATGCAACTTGCGTTCACATTATTGCACAAACAATGTGGAATGTGATTCGTTGCTTCAGTCCAGGGGATGTTTGGTGTAAGTCGTTCCGGTCTACGTAGCATACATTTAACATTGTACAACGTTTTCAAAGAATTACATCACGCTTTTCTTAGTCTTACGCAGGGCACTACATGGCAGCACCGTGAACGTATACCACCGATTGCACAAACGGTAGAGATGCGCGTTTAAGTATTAAGAGGCAAAATTTTAACTGATGAATGATGATATTATAATATTTCATCTAATCTTGTCATGGATTATGGAAGTATGCACAGAAGCGAGACCCACAAAACATATGCAATATGCATGCTACAGGAACTTACCATTTACAATCAGGATCCGACAGGGACGTCGTACTCGTGTCATGTACTTACCGCGCCGGAGGAAGACTCCACGGTCCGTGGCCGTCGATGTCCCGGCCGCCGCCGATCCGGAGACGACGGCAGGATCTGAGATGGATAAAGGCCTGGTTGGAAACGTGGGTAAACCGGAGAATCGGTTCAGGCGATATTTGAGGAGCTCGAGCAAGGCCATTTCGCTCGTATCAATAGTTGGATTAGGAGAAGACAGAAGTGCACATAAGTCAGGCTGACAGGTAGTGGTTTCGCTTCGTTTTATAATCCATAGCGGCTCAGTTATAAATCATGTTAAATTATTAATTGATAGCTGCTTAATTTGTAAATACAACAGGCTTAAAAAAGTTGTACAAACTTGAGCGTACCATCAGGATCCGACAGGGCCATCACGTCTTGGCCGGCACCGGAGAGAGTCTCGGCACTCGTGGCCGCCAATCGGGCTATAAATCGTGGTAAATTAGTAATTGTGGTAAATGAGCAGCTAAATTGTTAAGTGCAAATACGGTCAACAAAGATGTCGGGCCAGAGGTTGAAGCTTAAATTACCTACAGTTTCGTGGGAGGAAGTTCACATAACTTTACTAGCCTCTTCTCGTTCATTATGCAAACGTCTCACGACTGTTTTAGTAACGAATAGCTGCACCAGTCAGGCTTTTGTTGAAAACCAATCGGGACCAATTTTTTAGCAAATACGTTTAATTTGCGGTTCTCATTCAACCATCACATGATATATCGAATAAAAACTGCTATTCTACATTAAGTACGACCCAGTTTAAAAAGCTGCATATAATTTGTTCATATAACACCGGTACTAGTCACTGATTCTGAACTTACGCCTCAGTTGATGCGTCGTCTTTTCTGGAGCATGAAGTTGTTCAGGATCATCTCTGGTGATGGAACATGCCCAGGGTGGATGGCCATCATCGCCAGCGTGCTGAGGCGCGACTCTCCCATCCGGTTCCTTAGCCAGGTTTTTACCCTCTTCAGTGTAGAGAAGCTCCTCTCTACGCTGGCCGTTGTGACCGGCTGCGTGGCACCTATGCGCAGTAGATCCCACGTCAGAGGAAAGCAGGTCCTTGGGCAGCGGCGGAATGCGTCGATAAACGTTGCTGGCCTCTGGGACCGTGGCATCCCAGCCCATATGCTCCTCCACATTCTCAGCTCGCCGGCTGCGGCTACTTGAGTGTGGGGAGGTAGCACTGTCCGGTACAGTTCCAACGCTTCAACGAAGAACTCGTCGCCGCTCTCCTCGAATGATGGGAGTCCGGGCACCAGCTTACTGAGAAGCATGCTTTTTTGAGTTTGCTTAGAAAAGCGGAACTGGAGCTGATCAATGAGGTCCCCCAGGAGTGGCTCATAGATCGTGGTTCGGAAGTAGGTCTCTGGGTCTGGCGTCTGTAAGCCTTTGCGCTTTGCCTCCCTCTCACCCGAACCTGGCACATGTATCGGCTCCCCTGGTGCTGTCTGCGTACGGACTTCCTCCACATGTTCGAATATCCTGTGGAATTCCTGGATGGACTCTGCTTCTTTTTGTTTCAGGCTCACTTTGTCGCTGTCGATGAGCTGCAGACCTTGCGCCAGGTCTTGCTGTTTGTCTTGAAGCTGAACGGCTACTGGCCTGGTGATGCTCATCACGTCTGCCGTCGCGAACAAGCTGAGCATGAAGGTCGGCGCTGTGGTTGCTTTCAGCAGTGGCTCGGCCTTGCTGGCGCTGGTCGCGTCACTCCATCCCGATATCTGCTGCAGTGTGAGCACGATGGCTGGGAAAAGCTCGATGAATGTATCTAGAGCCTCGAGACGCTCCACCCACCTCGTTGCGCACAGTTTTTTCAGCCTTTGTTTCGATGCTTCTGGACACTTGAAGCTGACTGCTGCCTGGAAAACAGCCTTCCTCTTGGCGCTGCTGTTCAGAAAGTCAACGATGCTCTGAACACTTCCATACATGTTCCTCACGGGTTGGAGTTTGCTTGCTGCTACCAGTGCCAAGTTCAGTGAGTGGCTATAGCAGTGGATATACAGAGCCATCGGATTTTTCTCAAGAAGCACGGTGGCCGCACCTTTCAGCTCTGAGCTCATCACCGCCGCACCGTCGAAGCCTTGCCCTACGCATGAGGCGACATTTAGGCCAAACTTTTCTACTGCCGTCATGATAGTCTTCCCCATCAGTTTACCCGTCACTTTTGGTTCCAGTATGTTGCCATCTGTTACATCGCTGAAGCTCAGGTCAAATGTCTCATCGTGGACATCACAGAACCCCATGAAATCCTCCCGTATGTGTCCGTCGTCTGTCACGTGCCTTATACAAATACTCAGTTGCTCACAGGCTGTAATATCTGTGGTTTCATCGGCAAGTGTGGAGAAGCATGGTCCCGCTTCGCTTGTATTGACGTCGTCTGTCACCTTGTTTGTCATCATGACCCCGATACAGTTTATAACTTCGTTCTGGATACTTGGGCTTAGATACAGGGCGTTGCCGGCAGAGTTTTCCAGATTGTTCCGCAAGTTAGCATCTCCTACAGCTCTGTAGCGAAGCACAGCGCAGAAGTTACCTTCGTTGCTCTCGCTGTTCTCCTCAATGTTGATACGTCCAGTATCCCTGTGACCCCTGAGGGGGATGCTTTGCTTGCCGCATACTGAGATCAGCTCGATGATGGGTCTGAGGCGCTTACGAGTCTCTTCCTCGTCTTTAGCAGCTTGCAAATCGAGCCGCATGCTGATGTCCTTGCGTCTATCCTGCATTGCATCCACGAACCGTACAGGGTCCTGGACAGCGTTCTCGTGATACTTTCGACTGCCATGAGAGTCCAACACGCCGGTGTTCTTGTCTGTCATTTTCTTGTACTTGGTCAGTGGCTTTGTAACAAGGGTGCCTGCTGACGAGCCGACGGCACCTACTGAGTCTTTACCGAAGAGTACGCAGAATCGGCAAAATATGCCCGACTTGGATGAGGAGTAAGCCAACCACGGGTGCTTCTCAATGCAGTACGGTGTGAGACGTCTAATCTTCTCCTGTCCCTTCTCCACGTGAGTCGATGTTGGCCATGTGAAGTTGCGAGGTGGCTTCCAGGGGTTTTCGACTATGTACATTTTGTCCGCATCTGAACAGGTATCAGTGTAGAGGCCAATGTCGTATGACTTTTGCATCGTTGTGAATGCAGCCGATCGTGATGTGCCCGGGTGTTGAGGCAGTGTGGCTGCTGGCGACCCGCTCGACGTCTGGTGCCGCATCACGTGACACTCTGGAAGGAGAAGGAAAGGAAATCGATGTGCTACATGGATTAGGGCTACAGAACTTGTGCTACAGAACTTAGAACAGGGATGTGTTACAGAACTTAGGAGTATTAGGATTGCGTGTATGCATGCCGCATGGAGGCTAAAAGTGCAAGTGGACAACATAAAAAGGAAGGATCCCAATTTTGGAAATACCAAGATTCAGTCCTGTTCACCTTCTATTTAGCTACCCCCCCCCCCCCCCTCCCCCTCACAGGGCCACACACACACACACGCACGCACACGCACACGTACACGCACACCCACACGCACACGCACACGCACACGCACACGTACACGCACACGCACACACGTCACGCACACACATCACGTAAAACATCGCTAAAAGATATCCGCAATTCTCCATTTGGACACTAAGTAGCTTCGTTCACGTGAGGTCTGTCGTCTGATCGGTCTCACTGTAATGACGCGATCCCTTCGTTTAATAATTCACAGCGGCTTATCATTCGTGCTAAATTAATAATTTAAAACAGTTGAATTGGTAAATAAAACTACGAACTTAGGACAGCGGTACAACATTGAACGTACCATCAGGATGCGACAGGGCCATCACGTCTTGGCCGGCACCGGAGAGAGTCTCGGCGCTCGTGGCCGCCGATGTACCGGCCGCCGCCAATCTGGAGACGACGGCAGGATCTGAGATGGATAAAGGTCTGGTTGGAAACGTGGGTAAACCGGGGAATCGGTTCAGGTGATATTTGAGGAGCTGGAGTTAGGTCATTTCGCTCGTATCAATAGTTTGATAGCGAGAAGACAGAAGAAAATTTAACTCATAAGTAAGTCTGACTGGTTTCGCATCGTTTCATAATTCGTAGCGGCTTAGATATAAATTGCGTTACATTACTATTTTAAAGCAGCTTAATTTGTAAATACAACGACGGGCTTGATAAAGCCATATACACTTGAGACGCTCAAGTTGAGCGTACCATCAGGATCCGGCAGAGCCGGATTCAGGCGATATTTGAGGAGCCGGCGTTAGGTCGCTTCGCTCGTATCAATAGTTCGATTTTGATTGAACAATATAGTACACTACTGACTACACCTAAATAAATCTAACTGAACTGGTTTCGCCATGTTTCATAATTCATAGCGGCTTAGTAATTCAGAGTGTTCAATATATGAGTTATAGGAGCTTAAAGGGAAATAATGACCTTTTTCCACAAAAATGGAGTTAGCACTTGAAATCGCCAGACGAGACCAAAATATATTGTAAATTCATCACATTTTGCATGAAAACTTTCCTACCGAAAGATATTTCAAGTTAAAGTTGATAAGCGTTCCACACTTTTAACGACCGGTACTTGCAAGTACTTTTGGTCCTCATCAAACTGCGGGCTTTTCCCGTATTGTTTTTTTACGCAATGGAGTGGAAAATATATTGTGCGTTCTGCTTGTTGTGATTATATGCCCGGCGATCTTCTAAAACTAACAGCGATTGGAAAAAGTGGCAATAAAATCGGAAGCTCATCGATGCACATCAACGGCGGCATAGTTAGTGGTTGCGACCCTCAATTTTTGAAAATAAATTCATTTGTTTTCAACATTAGGAGTATTGTATAATTTGTCTGTGGCTGTATATAACACTATGCTTTATATTATCATGAAAAATAATAATTTCTCCCCAAAAAACTAACAAACAATAACACAAAACTGGCAATTAAATCGGAAGCTCATCGATGCACATCGACGGCGACCTATTTAGCGTCGGCGATTTGTTTGCAAAGCATTGTCATGCTTCTCGGCGCACTTAACCATTGTGGCGAGTTGTTGCTAGTAGCGCTTTCGTTCTCCATGGCAACCAGGCGTGAGCCAATGAAAAGCCAGAACGTATTCCCTTTCTGGCTTTTGATTGGCTGACGCCTGGTTGCCATGGAGAACGAAAGCGCTACTAGCGTGTGTCCGAGCAGCGCTCAGTTTGGTCGGAAATGTCACAGAGCCTCCAAAAATGCCGCAATCGATGTGAACAATGGTAGGGAAGGGCGAATTTGTCAATGACCTTCATGAAGTACACAAGGTACTTGTTTTTTATTTTTCCCAAACTTACAACTTCGAATTTGGGAATAATTTTATTTAATTCTTAAATTTAAATAAAATAATTTTAAAACCATAGCGGTAGCCTAAGAAATTGTTGCTAACAAAATCAAAAGGTCATTATTTCCCTTTAATTTGTAAATACATCTACGAACTTTAAATAGCCGTAGAAATTTGAACGTGCCATCAGGATGCGACAGGGCCATCATGTCTTGGCCGGCACTGGAGAGAATCTCGGCGCTCGTGGCCGCCGATGTACCGGCCGCCGCCGATCCAGAGACGACGGCAGGATCTGAGATGGATAAAGGTCTGGTTGGAAACGTGGGTACACCGGGGAATCGATTCAGACGATATTGAAGGCGCTGGATCTAGGCCATTTCGCTCGTATCAATAGTTGGATTAGGAGAATACAGAAGTGCACATAAACAAGGCTTGTTTCGCCTCGTTTCATAATTAACAGCGGGTTATAAATCATGTTAAATGCATTATTTATAGCAGCTTATTTTATCAACACAATTGTTGTTGAAAAGCCTACAAACTTGGTAACTTGAGCGTACCATCAGGATGCGACAGGGCCACCACGTCTTGGGTGGCACCGGAGAAAGTATCGGCGCTCGTGGCCGCCGATGTACCGGCCGCCGCCGATCCGGAGACGACGGCAGGATCTGCGAAGGATAAAGGTCTGGTTGGAAACGTGGCTACACCGGGGAATCGGTTCAGGCGGTATTTGAGGAGCTGGATCTAGATCATTTCGCTCGTATCAATAGTTTGATAGCGAGAAGACAGAAGAAAATTTAACTCATAAGTAAGTCTGACTGGTTTCATAATTCGTAGCGGCTTAGATATAAATTGCGTTACATTACTATTTTAAAGCAGCTTAATTTGTAAATACAACGACGGGCTTGATACAGCCATATACACTTGAGACGCTCAAGTTGAGCGTACCATCAGGATCCGACAGAGCCGGATTCAGGCGATATTTGAGGAGCCGGCGTTAGGTCGCTTCGCTCGTATCAATAGTTCGATTTTGATTGAACAATAGTACACTACTGACTACACCTAAGTAAATCTAACTGAACTGGTTTCGCCATGTTTCATAATACATAGCGGCTTATTAATACAGTGTTCAATTAGTGAGTTAAATTTGTAAATACATTACGAACTTTAAATAGCCTTAGAAATTTGAACGTACCATCAGGATCCGACAGGGCCATCATCATGTCTTGGCCGGCACCGGAGAAAGTCTCGGCGCTCGTGGCCGCCGATGTTCCGGCCGCCGCCGATCCGGAGACGACGGCAGGAACTGAGATGGATAAAGGTCTGGACGGTTGGAAACGTGTGTACACTGGGGAATCGGTTCAGGCGATATTTGAGGAGCTGGCGTTAAGTCGTTTTGCTCGTATCAATAGTTCGATTTGTATTGATCAATAGTACAATACACACAAGTGAACCTGAGTGGACCGGTTTCACCTCGTTTTGTAATTAATAGCGCATTAGTTTAAATCGTGTTAAATTAATGATTAATACCAGCTTAATTTGTCAATACAATTACGGCCTTTATAAAGCCGTACAAACTTGAGCGTACCATCAGGATCCGACAGGGCCATCACGTCTTGGCCGGCACCGGAGAAAGTATCGGCGCTCGTGGCCGCCGATGTACCGGCCGCCGCCGATCCGGAGACGACGGCAGGATCTGAGATGGATACAGGTCTGGTTGGAAACGTGGGTACACCGGGGAATCGATTCAGACGATATTGAAGGAGCTGGATCTAGGCCATTTCGCTCGTATCAATAGTTGGATTAGGAGAATACAGAAGTGCACATAAACAAGGCTGGTTTCTCCTCGTTTCATAATTAACAGCGGGTTATAAATCATGTTACCATATATTGACTGCCCCATATACTGACTGATATATACTGATATGGCCCCATATACTGACTGAGGTCCCCACAGGCTGTTTGAGAACCTCATAAACCAACTGAAGGGCCCCATAGACCAACTTAGAGCCAAATAGACCGACTGAGCGCCCCACAGACCTACTAAGGGCCCCATAGACCGACTAAGCGCACCACAGACCGACTGAGGGCCCCACATACCGACTGAGGGACCCGCAGACCGACTAATAGTCTCAGTTCCCACAGATCGGCTGAGAACCACCCTGACCCAAGGAGCGTCACATACCGACTGAGAGCCATCCAGGTCACTGAGGGACCCACATACCGTTTGAGGTCCCCATAGACTAACTGAAGGGCCCCAAATACCAACTGAAGGCCCCATAGACCGACTGAGGGCCCCAAACCTGAATGAAATCTACCTACACAGGCCCACCGAGGGCCCAATAAACCGACTGAGGGCCCCGCAGACCGACTAAGGGCCCCAAGGACTGACTGATAGCTACCTTTCCAGACCCACTAAAGGCCCGAAAACCAACTGAGAGTGATCTAAGCTCACCGAGGGCCCCATATACTGACTGAGGGCCCACAAACTGTTTGATAGCCTCATAAACCAACTGAAAGGCCCCATTGACCGACTGAGGGCCCCACAGACTTACCGAGGACCCCAAAGACTGACTGATAGCTACCTACCCAGACCCACTGAGGGCCCACAAACCAACTGAGAGCCTTCTAGGCGCTCTGAGGGTCCATGGACCGACTGAGCGCCCCGCAGACCGACTGAGGGCCCCGCATACCAGCTGAGATCCCACAGACCAATTGAGTTTCTCAGTTTCCACAGATCGGCTAAGAACCACGCAGGACACTGAGGGCCCCACAGACCGTTTGAGGTCCCCATAGACCAACTGAAGGGCCCCATTACCGACTGAAGGTCCATGTACCGACTGATGGCCCGAGGCCCATAGACCGACTGAGGGCCCCAAACCTGACTGAAAGCTACCTACACAGGCCCACTGAGGGCCCAATAAACCGACTGAGGGCTCTGCAGACCGACTGAGGGCCCCAAGGACTGAATGATAGCTACCTTTCCAGGCCCACTGAAGGCCCCACAAACCAACTGAGAGCGATTTAAGCCCACTGAGGGCCCCATATACTGACTGAGGGCCCCACAGACTGTTTGAGAGTCTCATAAACCAACTGAAAGGCCCCATTGACCGAATGAGGGCCCCACATACCCGCTGGGGCCCCACAGATTTACTGGGGGGCCCACATACCTACTGAGGGCCCCCAAGACTGACTGATAGGCGATAGCTACACAGGCCCACTGAGGGTCCCACAAACCAACTGAAAGCCTTCTAGGCCTTCTGAGGGCCCATGGACCGACTGATGGCCCCAGGCCCATAGACCAAATGAGTGCCCCATAGACCGACTGAGGGTCCTACAGACCGACTGATGGCCCCGCATACCAGCTGAGAGCCCACAGACCAATTGAGTTTCTCAGTTTCCACAGATCGGCTGAGAACCACCCAGGTCACTGAGGGCCCCACAGACCGTTTGATGTCCTCATATGGCCCATTACCGACTTAAGGCCCCATGTACCGACTGCAGGCCCCATCAACTGACTGATGGCCCAGGCCCATAGATCGACTGAGAGCCCCGCATACCGACTGAGGGCTCCGCAGACCGACTGAGGGCCCCGCAGACCGACTGAGGGCCCGCAGACCGACTGAGGGCCCGCAGACCGACTGAGGGCCCCGCAGACCGACTGAGGGCCCCGCAGACCGACTGAGGGCCCCGCAGACCGACTGAGGGCCCCGCAGACCGACTGAGGGCCCCGCAGACCGACTGAGGGCCCCGCAGACCGACTGAGGGCCCCGCAGACCGACTGAAGGCCCGCAAATCGACTGAGGTCCCCATAGACCGACTGAGGGCCCCACAAGCCCACTGAGAGCCACCTAAGCCCACTGAGGGCCCCATGTATTTACTGAGGGCCACATATACTTTCTGAGGGCCCCACAGACTGTTGAGCCTCATAAACCAACTGAAGGGCCCATAGACCGACTGAGGGCCCGCAGACCGAGTGAGGGCCCCGCAGACCGAGTGAGGGCCCCGCAGACCGAGTGAGGGCCCCGCAGACCGACTGAGGGCCCCATATACCGACTGAGGGCCCCAAAGACTGACTGATAGCTGCCTATCCAGGCCCACTGAGGGCTCCAAAAACCAACTCAGAGTCAGCTATGCCCACTGAGAGCCCTATGGACTTACTGAGGGCCCATAGACTGATTGAGGGCCCCACAGACCGACTGACAAATGCTAAAATTGTGTCCCAATAATCGGTTATCCCTGGATTTCAGTAACAAAAAAACTTGAAACATCTGAGGGGCCCCATATAGAATAAAACCGGACTTAAAAAAAAACGCCACGGGGGTCCTAGGACCCCTAGGACCCCCCCCCCCCCCCCATGGCTACGCCACTGTATATGTCACTAGTCTGCCATTAATGTGTGCAATAGCTTCCATATCTGAGCTGCCATATGCATGACGTCATACAATGCCATGACGTAGCAAATAGAAACATGCTCATTTTTCGACGGATGTCCATCTATTGCCCAAACAAATGCGACATTCGTTTTTTTCCAGCTTAAAATACCCCGTATATATACATTTCAAGACCACTTGCAAGGTGACCTTTAACAATGCGTCAGCAACAGAAATCGTCAACCGAGCACTTCTTTGCATTACGTCTGGTGTTCGACTTTTGTTTATCGGAGAATCACGCTGTTGAAACTTTCCGACCACATGGATCACGTCAAAGGCTTTACGCTTGGAGATGTGACTGCCCTAACTAAATATTGATGCACCGGTGCATGACATCAATATGTGTCGTCACACCTCATCATGCCTCATACTCTGGTGTCTGGTCGTCTGCGAGCCATGTCTGGAATGATAACATCATATAACACTACGTGTGTTGGCTGTATCGTGTATCACACCACGTTCACACATCTGACCGAGCTGTTTCATCGCACTGCTACGGCTGTGACGTCACATACCCACCACGGCTGTGACGTCACGGTCATCGTGCGGCGGGTGTGGGCGGCAGAATAGCAGAATGAGCCTGTTCCAGTGGCACCTCTAACCGTCTCTAAACTCCTCCAAGTTGCTCCAACTTGCAACTGTCTGTGCATTAGTATAGGACAGTTGCAAGTTGGAGCAACTTGGAGGAGGTTAGAGGTGCCACGGGAAGAGGCCCCCGGAACAGGCCCATAGAGTTGGTGGTATTTTGCGACTGATTGGGTCATGCCTGTTGTGTTTTGTACCGGCTTGGTATACTGTGCCGCCCGGCTCGGCGCTGGTATTCATACGCGTAGCCGTGGGCAGGTCACGTCCCGTGGCGAGGTCAGCGCCGGGCCCGGCTCGGCGCTGGTATTCATACGCGTAGCCGTGGGCAGGTCACGTCCCGTGGCGAGGTCAGCGCCGGGCCTGGCCGGCGCTGGTATTCTTACGCGTAGCCGTGGGCAGGTCACGTCCCGTGGCGAGGTCAGCGCCGGGTCAGGGCCGGCGCTGGTATTCTTACGCGTAGCCGTGGGCAGGTCGCGTCCCGTGGCGAGGTCAGCGCCGGGCCGGGCCGGCGCTGGTATTCTTAAGCGTAGCCGTTGGCAGGTCGCGTCCCGTGGCGAGGTCAGCGCCGGGTCGGGCGGGCGCTGGTATTCATACGCGTAGCCGTGGGCAGGTCGCGTCCCGTGGCGAGGTCAGCGCCAGGCCGGGCCGGCGCTGGTATTCTTACGCGTAGCCGTGGGCAGGTCGCGTCCCGTGGTGAGGTCAGCGCCGGGCCGGGCCGGCGCTGGTATTCTTACGCGTAGCCGTGGGCAGGTCGCGTCCCGTGGCGAGGTCAGCGCCGGGCCGGGCCGGCGCTGGTATTCTTACGCGTAGCCGTGGGCAGGTCGCGTCCCGTGGCGAGGTCAGCGCCGGGCCGGCGCTGGTATTCTTACGCGTAGCCGTGGGCAGGTCGCGTCCCATGGCGAGGTCAGCGCCGGGTCGGCTCGGTGCTGGTATTCATACGCGTAGCCGTGGGCAGGTCGCGTCCCGTGGCGAGGTCAGCGCCGGGCCGGGTCGGGGTGGACATTCTATGACTGGCGCCGGCGGACGGCGGGTGACTGGCCGAGATATGATCAGTAATACAGACCTGACCCGCCCAGCTCTGTGGCCCGTGACGGCGGATGCTACATTTGGCGACGAGGAGTGGATGTGGACTCAAGATGGACGGTACGCTTGGTTCACTGGTACCGTTTGATTGCACCGAAACCAGTAAGTGGAACGCTTGGAAGCGATCGTTTTTCTACTGTCTCACCGCTAATGGAGTCACTGATGACAGGCTTCAAGTGGCATTGCTATTGGATCTCGGAGCAGTGTTCGTCACGGGCCCACCAACCCCCAGCCCAGCCCGGCCCGGGCCCATGAACACCAAGCCCAGGCCCGGACCATGCCCGGTCAAATTAATAATATTGAGGCCCAGGCCCGGTCCGGCCCGTTCAGATTAAGCATATCATTATTTTTACCAAATTTGCAATAATTATCCTACCATATTTACTTGTATACTATAAATGTGAAACAATGAACCAACTATGCTAACCAAAACAAAACAGCCACAACCACATACAAAAACAGTGTGTTGCTGTGGAAGTGAACTTCTGGTTAACATATTTGTCAGCTCTGACCTGAGCTTGTGCGCATTACTTCAACATTCCCAGCCCAGGCCCGTCCAGAGCCCGGTGATTTCCTTAAAGTTGAGGCCCAGGCCCGGCCCATAGGGCCAGCCCGGCCCGTGGCGAACTCTGTCTCGGAGGCCCTGAGTTTCAGGAATTGTTTCATGCCATTATAGAACATGTCAAGATAGAGTCACTTGATGCAGCTGTTAAAATTATGGATAATCATTTCTTGCCGAATAAAAATGTCACATACGAACGGCATGTAGCATAGAGCATTAGAAGCATGTATCATTATATGCATGCTACATGCATGTAGCATATAACATTATAAAACTGTAGAAACTATCGATGTTTTCGTAACAAGATTGCGGAAGCTAGCGAAGACATGTGAATATGGATCGATGCAAAATGACATGATTCGGGACCAGATGATTGATAGGTGCCACAGCCGGTAACCGGACAAAAAGTCAAATGTGAAAAGTCAAAGGACAAAAGGTCAAATAGGCTAAAAGTAAAATGCATAAAGTCAAAACGACACAAAGTCGAAAGGACAAAAGGTGATGCAAAAGGATAAAAGACGCAAAAAGCCAAACAGTCAAAAAGTCAAAAAGAAAAACAAGTCAAAAAGGATAAATACAAAAGGCGGAAAGTCAAAAAGGCAAAAAGTCGAATGCAAAAAGTCGAGAGGGGAAAAATAGTTTATTAAAAAATAGTCGAAAATTTACGGCTGAGGTCGATGTCGCGTCACGCCAAGGCCGTTTTGTATCACCGACAAAATCGGCGCTCCGCCTAAATACGGCATTCTGAGTATAACAGAGTATTCACGGCACATACGGCATGTCGTACTTGCTCATTCACGGACTTTGGTATGATTGGGTCCATATGTTCGCAGTTTAATTTCAGCACTAAATATTCTATGACTAGATTCATAGCATTTTGTAATTTTAAATTACTGTATAATTACAAATCGACACTGGCTAAAGCAGAGTTCACACTGGACACGCCATACGTCAATACGTATGCGTCAACGTCAATCTGACGTACGCCGATACGTCGAGAAGCGAGTTGAACATTAGCAGCCTGGCGCAGGGTATATTCAGGGGGGTGTCATGCCTATCTCCGTAACGTGTCCACCCTGTCCAATGACGTCACGGTTCAATGACGTCACAGTTACAGATTCCACCAATGGGGTGGCCGAATCGGGAGCGTTCGAGACCGGCGCGGCCGCCATGTTTATGTACAGGGGCGGGCCTTGACCATATATGGGCATGGACCGCCCACTTTTTGCAAACCTCGGTTTGACATCGCCTAGCGGCTCACCCTTGCAATTTAGGAGAAAATGACCGAAAAGCGAGCTGTAGAAGACATTTCAATCTATAATTTAGTGCTTAATTCATCCCGCTGGCACCTAAGGTATTCAAATGGTAGGACGTGAAAGTAGGCCAATTTAACACTATTTGAATAGGGAGCGTGTGACGTCACGTGCCTCTGACGTCACCCCTATTCGCTGCCTATACCGGACGGGTCTACCTAGTATCTAGGGCCTTGGGGTCTATTGAAGGGCTGGCGTATCCTTTGTCCCAGTTATCCCAGTTAATATGCATTATGCACGTGCACATTTAAACAGAGCGCTTCTTTCAGGGGATCGGCATTAATCCGTTTCCAAGAGCCGAGAGAAAAAATCCGAGAGAAAAAATATATATAAATGGGGTGAACGGTCAACCTCTGCATGGTGCGACATAGCTATGGATGGAGGGGGGGGGGGGGGGTGTGCACGGGCACGTGATTTGATGTAGGTACCTCCTGCATCCAGGAGACTCCAGATATTTGGGACATAGTGAGACATACTGACCAACATAGCTAAGCATGGATGCATGGTGTGGGATAGGTGTGTGTGGGGGGGGGGGGGGGCACAGGGGCACATGCTCTTCTTTTGGTGTGAGTACCACTATCCAGGAGATACCAGCTAATTAGTACAATGTCCTGGATGATACGTGTGTAAAGTTAGCAGCAGTTCGATATTCGGATAGACGCATACATATACACCGTTCACGGCGCGACGGCCGAACCGGTGGTGCATACTATGCAAACACAACAAACAATAACTTTCGACTTCCAGACATAAATAGCATACATACAGCGGAATTATCATCGATTTTGTTAGCACTAATATATATTAGAAAAGAAAAACTGAAAGAAGTAATCATTTGCACAGACTCGTCCGCCCCGCTATCAGCCATTTCATCAATTAGGGCAGGCACGTAGCCAATGGGAGGGCGGCGGGGGCGGCCGCCCCCCCCCCCCCCTGGAGGCCAGGAGGGCCCTTTTTGGCGCTCGAGGGCCCTTTTCGGCGCGCTGCGCGCGCCGAAAAGGGCCGACGAGACCGCGCGAAGCGCGGTATCATAGGCTCTTTACTACACGAAGCGTGGTCTTTAGAGAGTTTAGAGGACTTCAGAGGCTCTTTAGGGCCACCAGGGCCCTTTCTGAAAGACTAGAGGGCCCCTTGGACGTTCAAAAGAGCCCTGTGCATGTCAGAGGGGCCCCTGGCCAGACCGAAAGGGCCCCTGAGCGGGTCAGAGGGCCCCCTGAGCACGTCGAATGGGCCCCCTGAACACGTCGAATCTAGCCAGCACAGAGGGGCCCCTGGGCAGGTTGAGAGGCCCCTGAGCATGTCAACAGGGCGACAAAGCGGCCAGCGCAGTCCTTTGCCAGGCCATAGGGGCCCCTGAGCAGGTTGGAGGGCCCCTGGACAGACCAGAGGGCCCCTGAGAAGTTAAGAGGGCCCCTGTGCAGGTCAGCGGGGCCCTGCCCAGACTGAAAGGGCACCTAGGTGGGTCAGAAGGGCCCCTGAAAATGCCGAATGAGCCCCTAGCCAGCACGGAGGGGCCCAGGGCAGGTCGGAGGGCCCTCGGAGCATGTCGCAAGGCGACAAAGCAGCCAGTGCAGTCCCTTGCTAGGTCGTAAGGGCCCCTTAGAAGGTTAAAGGGCCCCTGGAGAGACCAGAGGACCCCTGTAAAGTTAAAAGGGCCCCTGCGCAGATTGGAGGGGCCCCTGACCAGACCGAAAGGACCCCTGGGCGGGTGAGAAGGGCCCCTGACATGCCGAAGTGGCCCCTGGCCAGCACGGAAGGGCTCCAGGGCAGGTCGGAGGGCCCCTTGAGTATGTCGGCAGGGTGACAAAGCAGCCAGTGCAGGCCGACCAGAACAGTCGCTGGGCCGATCGGAGGGGCTCCTGGGCAAGTCAGAGGGGCCCCTGTCTATACCGAAAGGGTCCCTGGGCCGGTCGGAAGGTCTCTTGAACATGCCGGATGAGTTCCTAGCCAGACTGGAGTGCCCCTGGGCAGGTCGGAGGGGCCCCTCCGACCGCGGGCCCCTGAGCAGGGGCGGCGGATTGCGGGGGCAGGGTACCCAAAATTCCCCCCAGTCGAAAATCCTGGGGGCAAATGGTAGTTTTGCGCCCCCCCATACTTTAGCCTGATCAATCTGGGGCAACATGACCCTTCCCCTCCCCAGGATTTGCATTTGAGGGGGATTTTGGGTACCCTGCGCCCCGCAATCCGCCGCCCCTGCCCTTGAGCATGTCGGCAGGGCGACAAAGGAGCCAGTGCAGTCCCTGGCCAGGTCGGAAGGACCTATGAACAGGCCGAATGGGCCCCTTGGCACACAAGAGGGGCTTCTTGGAAGGTCAGAGGAGTCTCTGGTGAGACCGGAAGGGTCAAAGCACGTAGAGATCCCAGATGAAAATTAAATACAAAGAGGACTTACTCCACAATAAAAAATATTAAAAGCGGAGCTTTCGGGTATATTGTAACACCCTTCGTCAGGGTGCTACAATATACTCGAAAGATACGATTTTATTTTTTCCTGTAGAGTAAGCCCTCTTTGTATTATATATATATATATATATATATATATATATATATATATATATATATATATATATATATATATATATATATATATATATATATATATATATATATATATATATATATATATATATATATATATATATATATATATATATATATATATATATATATATATATATATATATATATATATATATATATATATATATATATATATATATATATATATATATATATATATATATATATATATATATATATATATATATATATATATATATATATATATATATATATATATATATATATATATATATATATATATATATATATATATATATATATATATATATATATATATATATATATATATATATATATATATATATATATATATATATATATATATATATATATATATATATATATATATATATATATATATATATATATATATATATATATATATATATATATATATATATATATATATATATATATATATCACCCACCCCACATCATGTCTTTTCGCTTCGCGGATCCCAGATGAGTCCCTGAACAGGTCGGAAGGGCGTAGAAAGGGTCGGAGGGGCCCCTAGACGATCTGAAGGGACCTTGGACCTTTCAGCAGTAAGAATACAGTTGTACAGGGAATAACACTCAAAATTTTTGCTCCGCTCCGCGACGTAATTTAACTACAAATTCAATTATATGCGGGTTAGGAAAAAAATCGGTCAGTTTCTCGGCGCATTTATGTGTTATGTTGCTACTTTCCTATATTATTGGGCAAAATGGTTCACTTTAGCATATTTTCCCCGCACTTTTAAACGCACAATATAGCAATTTTAGAGGTCCGCACCATACGCAATGCGACGCATTGATGAGAAAGCAACCCAGGGCATAAAACTCAAAATTTTCGCGCCGCTCCGCGGCGCAATTTTTTGTTTAAGAGTTCCAGGTCTTGAGCTTAACAAAAATATTCCATGTTAGTATAGCTGATTCCAAATTCATGTCGCTGGTTCAAAAGTTGATGTGGCAGTTTGCTAACTCCAGCTCCTAAACGTTGGTATGACCCATGCCATACCGGCCATACTGCATTTTCCAGCCTTGTAACGTGCCTTTTCATGCTTTTGGGGGGGGGGGGAGGGGGGCCTTTCAACGCTTGGGAAGGGGCCCTTTCGAGGCGCCGCCCCTCCTTGGACGAAATCCTGGCTACGTGCCTGAATTAGGGATTGTAGAAATCCGATAGTATTCAAAATGAGACAGCTAATAACGTATTTGAAGAAGAAAAAAACAACAGCATCAAGTTCCTCTGGATCCCGGGACACGCCGATATCCCGGGAAACGAGGAAGCCGACAGATTAGCAAAATTAAGCCTGGAGTTACCAACGGAAAACCATTTACCAAGTCCAGTATCAGATGTTTTAAATTATATAAATTCACAACTTAGCACATTGCGCCAGCGTGAGTGGGACGCTGCTCCGCATTTCCACCTACATCCAATAAAACAAAAAATCCAACATTTTATATCCAGTCATCAGAATTGTCGAGAAAAAGAAATAGTACTAGGCACTAGCACGCCTCCGCCTCGGTCATACACAAATTACTCATTATTATATTATGGACAACCTTCCGCCGCCAAATTGCCAACACTGCCCAGGTTATCCGCGATACACTATTAAACATTTACTGATTACTTGCCCAGTGCACAACGCGAAACGCCGGAAAATAATTGAATACACGCAACGGAATCGCATCACATTGAATCTACAAGCGCTGTTAGGCGATAATTATCCAGAATTGATTGGCCCCCTCTTTGATTTCCTTTACCAAACACGACTATTTAATGAAATATAACAGTTTTTTTTTGCCTAGCGCAATTTTGGCTTTCTGCGCAGGTTTTTCCCCTTTGCGATAGACGCTGTTTTAAAAAAAAATTAGTTAGGAGTTTTCTCCCAGCAAATACACCCCACAACCAGGTTTCGCCGGGGCGCCGGAGCGAGGGGACTGGCAACAGCCTCCCGTTGCCGCAATGATGACGCCTCGGCTCCATCAACACTGACACCGTTTCGCAAGTGTATGTTCAAATGTGTGTGTGTGTGTGTGTCTGTGTGTGTATGGAATAAAAAGTGTGTGTATGTGTGTCTCGTGTTTTATTTAATTTTGACCTTGAACGAAATACTTAACGTAAGATAGATATTAAATTTCCTTTGAACAATTCACTAACGTAAAATAGACACCCTACTCCCTAGCTTGCTCCGGGTTCACATAAACCGGTTAACGTAATTCTTTTCCTGGCAAATTGCCAGATGTAATTCCCCCCCCCCGGAAAATGGCTATAGGCCGGTCCGGGGAAAGAAGAAAAAAGCGCGTTGGTCCCCCTGGTGCACCGGTTACAGGACACATTGGCGAATGTCATTTTCCCGAATGTAATTTTGGCGAATGCATATTGTCGAAGGACACTTTGACGAAATGTCTTTTTGACGACATGTGAATATGCCGAAAGTAAAATGGCGAATGCCTTTTTTTCGAAATGTCTTTTTGCCGACATGTCATTTTGTCGAAATGTCTTTTTGTCGACATGTCAAAAGGTCGAAATGTGAAAAAGTCGAAATGGCCTTTTGCCGAATGTCATTTTGCCGACATGTGAAAAGATCGAAATGTCTTTTTGCCGAAATGTGATTTTGCCGACATGTGAAAAAGTCGAAATGTCTTTTTGCCGAATGTCATTTTGCCGACATGTGAAAAGATCGAAATGTCTTTTTGACGAAATGTCATTTTGTCGACATGCGAAGAAGCCGAAATGTCATTTTGCCGAATGTTACTTTATCGAAGTGTGAAAAGGTCGAAATGCTTTTTTGCCGAAATGTTATTTTGTCGACATGTGCAATGTTTGAAATGTATTTTTCCCAAATGCCGAATGCCTTTGGTGTCATGCGCAGAAATTGTAATTTGTCAATATTGTTTGTGCGCGTGACGCTTTCAGCCTTCGTCTCGGCGCGCTCCTTCATTTCCGCGCGTGCGGGAGACTGCTCCATTGCAGCCCTGCTGGGGGCGTGATTGTGTCCTTTGCTCTCCACAAAGACCCCGCGAGCATACACGCCACGCCCTTTGCAACTCAGACGCACTCGGGCGCTGCATCTCATGTATATCTTGGCGTCCCCACTGGCGAGTTAGAAAACTGCCATATCAACTTTGGAACCAGCGACACCAATTTGGAATCAGCTATACCAACTTGGAATATTTTTTAAAGCTGAAAACCTGGAACCTTAAAGGAAATAGTTCACCTTCGGATTTTTTTCTTCAGAACACGATTTTATTCTATTTTGTAATACAGTTTTTTTTTTCTTCAAAAATGGTCCTACATCGCGCCAATTCAGGACAGAAGGTCGTACATTATTAATTGTATGGTGTGCGTTATTGGTCTGCGCATGCTCCCTGGCAGTGTTGGCACTCTCAGACGGTACGGTACATCATATATGCGCCGCATTCCTTCGTCAAAAAGTCAAATATCTTCGGCTGGATAGTCTTTTCAGCCAAGAAAAGTTGCAGATAAGGATTTCTCAACACGGGCTACAAAACTGCTATTTCAGTTAAAAACCCCATGTTGAAGGTGAACTATTTCCTTTAAAGGGAAATAATGACCTTTTGATTTTGTTAGCAACAATTTCTTGGGCTATCGTTATGGTTAAAATTATTTTATTTACATTTAAAGGGAATAGTTCACCTTTAACATGGGGTTTTGGACTGAGATAGCAGATATGTAGAGCAGATCTAAAAATGGTTTGTGGTGAAAGAATTACCTCTCTACGTTAAGTAATTTCGACACAGGACTAGTGGGCCCGATTTCAATCCCGCTGTTCCGGGCCACGATTGGGGAATGAACGCTCGCCGCCGCGCCGCCGGAGGCAGGTACACTCTCTGACACGTAGTCTCTGGTCACGACGCCTCGTTGATATCCGCTCAGCCGCCCGGGCGGCGCGGCGGCCCCTTGTCAGAGACTGTACTTGGCGTCAGGCGGAGCGGGGCGGAGCCAGAACGCCAGCTGCTATCGTACGATTTCTCGTGAAATAGAAAGAGAAACTTACTTCTTTCTCCACATATATCCATCAGTTGTCCAAACCAAAGTCATATTCATAGTTTTGAGCTCAAGATACACCTAATGGTTGAACTTCAAGACAACTTTCAAGGTGACCTATTCCCTTTAAGAATTAAATAAAATGATTCCCAAATTCAAAGTTGTAAGTTTTGAAAAAATACAAAACAAGTACCTTGTGTACTTCATGAAGGTCATTGACACATTCGTCCTTCCCTACCATTGTTTACATCGAGTGCGGCATTTTTGGAGGCTCTGTGACGTTTCCGATCAAACTGAGCGCTGCTCGGACACACGCTAGTAGCGCTACTAGCGTTTTCGTCCTCCATGGCAACCAGGCGTCAGCCAATCAAAAGCCAGAAAGGGAATACGTTCTGGCTTTTCATTGGCTCACGCCTGGTTGCCATGGAGAACGAAAGCGCTACTAGCGTGCGTTCGAGCAGCGCTCTGATCCGTGAAGCAATCCGTGAAGCATCCGTGATGCATGACTGACTATCAGTATAAGTCAAGAATAACAACAACATGCAAACTATACCAACTCGAATAAAATAAGGGCGGAATAATTGAACCCCAGGCAAGCAAGTATTCGCAAAGCACTCGGCATTGCGCCACAATAGCGACGGGTGAGGGAAATGCATATTGTGTATACGTCACAAGTTTCTGAAGTGTCAACTACTATGAAATACAGTGATAAAATACCTTTAATAATGATTAGCAAGAAAATTCAAACTTAAAAATAATTTGAATAAGTCTTTAATTAGCTTTCAACTCAAAATCAGATATATTTTACAATGCTACACAAGAATGGCACCCAGTGACGTCATTAACAAAGCCTGCTACGGGACTTGGGTATACTAATCAGGAACAACTCGCCACAATGGTTAAGTGCGCCGAGAAGCATGACAATGACTTTGTAAACAAATCGCCGACGCTAAATAGGTCGCCGTCGATGTGCATCGATGAGCTTCCGATTTAATTGCCAGTTTTGTGTTACTGTTTGTTAGTTTTTTTGGGAAAAATTATTATTTTTCATGATAATATAAAGCATAGTGTTATATACAGTCACAGACAAATTATACAATACTCCTAATGTTGAAAACAAATGAATCGATTTGCAAAAATTGAGGGTCGCAACCACTAACTATGCCGCCGTTGATGTGCATCGATGAGCTTCCGATTTTATTGCCACTTTTTCCAATCGCTGTTTGTTTTAGAAGATCGCCGGGCATATAATCACAACAAGAAGAACGCACAATATATTTTCCACTCCATTGCGTAAAAATACAATACGGGAAAAGCCCGCAGTTTAATGAGGACCAAAAGTACTTGCAAGTACCGGTCGTTAAAAGTGTGGAACGCTTATCAACTTTAACTTGAAATATCTTTCGGTAGGGAAGTTTTCATGCAAAATGTGATGAATTTACAATATATTTTGGTCTCGTCTGGCGATTTCAAGTGCTAACTCCATTTTTTTGAGTCTTATGCCCTAGATATGCATTCTCATCAATGCTTCACATTGCTTATGGTGCAGACATCTAAAAATGTTATTGTGCGTTTAAAAGTGCGTTAAAAAAATGCTAAAGTGAAATATTTTGCCCAATTATATAGGAAAGTAGCAACATAACACATAAATCCGTTGAGAAAGGGACCGTCTTTTTCTTCTAAGCCGCATATAATTTAATTTGTAGTTAAATTGCGCCGCGGAGCGGCGCAAAAATGTTGAGTTGTATTCCCTGGACAACTGCATTCTTACTGTTGAAAGGCCCAGGGTCCCTTCAGATCGTCTAGGGGCCACTTCGACCTTTTCAACGCCCTTCTGACCTGTTCAGGGACTCATCTGGTATCCACGAAAAGACATGATGTGGAGTGGGTGATATATATTAAATACAAAGAGGGCTTACTCTACAATACAAATTAAAATCGGAGCTTGCGGGTATATTGTAACACCCTTCGTTAGCGATTAAGAGGCATTCGGTAACATGTCATTGCTCATCTTAAAGACGAGCAATGACCTGTTACTGAATGCCTCTTAATCACTGACGAAAGGTGTTATAATGTACCCGAAAGCTCCGATTTAAATCTTTTCCTTGTGGAGTAAGTCCTCTTTGTATTTAATCTTCATCTGGGATCTGTATGTGCTTTGAGGCCCTTCCAGTCTGACCAGGGACTCCTCTGACCTTCCAAGAAGCCCCTCTTGTGTGTCAAGGGGCCCATTCGGCCTGTTCAAAGGTTCTTCCGACCTGGCCAGGGACTGAACTGGCTGCTGTGTCACCCTGCCGACATGCTCAGGGGCCCTCCGACCTGCCCAGGGGCCCCTCCAGTCTGGCTAGGAACTCATCCAGCATGTTCAAGGGCCCTTCCGACCGGCCCAGGGACCGTTGCGGTTTAGTCAGGGGCCCTCTGACTTGCCCAGGAGCCCCTCCGATCTGCTCAGCGACTCTTCTGGTCAGACTGCGCTGGCTGCTTTGTCGTCCTGCCAACATGCTCAGGGCCCCTCCGTGCTGGCTAGGGGCCAATTCGGCATGTTCCGGGACCCTTCTTACCCTCCCAAGTACCTTTTCGGTCTGGTCAGGGGCCCCTCCAATCTGCACAGGGGCATTGTTAGCTTGCCAAGGCCCCTCTGGTCTGTCCAGGGTCCCTCCAGCCTTCTACGGGGCCCTTCCGACCTGCCAAGGAACTGCGCTGGCTGCTTTGTCGCCTTGCGACATGCTCCGAGGGCCCTCCGACCTGCCCTGGAGCCCCTCCCTGCTGACTAGGGGCCCATTCGGCATGTTCAGGGGCCGTACTGACCCACCTAGAGGACTGTTTCGGTCTGGGCTGGGCCCCTCTGACCTGTACAAGAGCCCTTTGAACTTCCCAGGGACCCTCTGGGGTCTGTCCAAGGGCCCTCCAACCTGCTCAGGAGCCCTTATGACCTGACAAGGGACTGTGCTGACTGCTGGCCGCTTTGTCACCCTGCCGACATGCTCAGGGGCCTCTCGACCTGCCCAGGGGCCCCTCTGTGCTGGCTAGGGGCCCATTTGACGTGTGCAGGGGCCCTCGGACCCGCTCAGGAGCCCTTTCGGTCTGGCCAGGGGCCCATCTGACATGCACAGAGCTCTTTTGAACGTCCAAGGGGCCCTCTGGTCTATCAGAGAGGGTCCTGGTGGCCCTACAGAGCTTCTGAAGTGCTCTAAACTCTCTAAAAACCACGCTTCGCATGTTAAAGAGCCCATGATACCGCGCTTCGCGCGGTCTCGTCGGCCCTTTTCGGCGCGCGCAGCGCGCCGAAAAGGGCCCTCCGCCGCCGAAATAGGCCCTCCTGGCCTCCAGGGTGGTGCGGACGCACCTGCCGCCGCACCTGCCGCCCCCTGGCCTGCCCTGGTGGATGGCAAAAAAGGCATTTCGACCTTTTCACATGTCGATACGATACGAACTTTCGGCAAAAAAGGCAGTTCAACTTTTTCATATGTCGACAAAATGACATTTCGGCAAAAAGGCATTTCGACCTTTTCACACGTCGACGAAGTAACATTCGCCAAAATGACATTTCGGCTTTTTCACATATGTCGACAAAATGACATTTCGGCAAAAAGGCATTTCGACCTTTTCACATGTCGACAAAATGTCATTCGGCAAAAAACATTTCGATTTTTTCACATGTCGCCAAAATGACATTTCGACAAAATGACATGTCGGCAAAAAAACATTTCGACATTTTGACACGTCGGCAAAAAGGCATTTCGACAAAAAGACATTTGCCATTTTGCTTTCGGCATATTCACATTTCGACAACAAGACATGTCGTCAAAGTGTCCTTCGACATTCGCCAAAATGACATTCGACATTCGCCAAAATGACATTCGGCAAAATAACATTCGCCAATGTGTCCGGACACCGGTGCACCGCGCCGGTGGACCCGGGCAGGTGGTGTCCTTGGTTCAAAGAACACTGAATGATGTGCGCCGCGTAGCGGCGCAGCATTTTTTGCTTTACTTTGGATTTTGTGTGTGAATTTTGTGCTTTATTTGTGATTTTGCTTGCTTTATTTTTACATTATTTGCTTGATTTTCGCTTTATTTTGGGGTTTTGGTGGTGCCCCGGGGCGGTGGTGCCCCTGGTGCCCCCTTCACCGCCCAATGGGGGAGTCATGACCCCCGTGACCCCCCCCCCCCCTGGATCCGCCACTGGTTGTGTTCCTTCCTCGATCAGGTATTCGGTCCAGGCGGTCTGGGATCTTGCCTCGGTGTTGGACGGCGGACTATCGACCCCCAGTTACCGTCCGTACTCCGTCCCCAGTGTCAGTTGTGATACCGGCCTCCACGTCTCTCGGTAGGGGAGATGGCGTGTTCCTGGCTCCGTGACCCGCGCCCATCGGCTCCCGTCACCGACCTCCACTGCCCATTGCCAGGACGGGGTGTGGGCGGCGGCCAGGGTGCTGGCGCCTCTCGGACAGGTTCATCCCCGCTGTAATATGATGCGGCTCGGCTCTCCCTCCCTCCCGCCCAGTCATCATCCATTACCTGTATTACCACCCATACACCTACTGTCTACCACACTGGACGGTATACCGGGGTCGGCCTCGCCGAACATCCCGAGCTCATCGATGTCTACCACTGCTCTGCCGCCACCGGATCCACTGACCTGCCGTTACTTGATTGGTATGGTTGGGCTCTAGGTAATGGTCTTCAGCCAACAAATACGAGTAAATAATGAGCACGTAGCCGAACGAATTCGGCAAGTGATGCGCCATTCAAATGACCGTGGTTGAGCTTCAATGCTTCTTGCGGAGACCGTGTGTTACAGGGACCTGAGAAGTGGCGGCTCTACTCCTGCAGACCGCCGGGGTTTCCTGCCTTGATATCCTGCAGCAGCAGGCCGGCAGCGCCAGCAGACCTGGAAACAGGCACGTACCAGGATTTTATCAGGGGAGGGGGCACGCCAGTGGCAGATCAAATTTCGCTCCGTTTCGTGAGCGAAAAGTTGTTGACCGTGGGGGGGGGGAGGGGGTCAGAATCATCTGATGTAAACTGGTTTGCTCAGGGGAGGGGGGGGCATGGTCCCAGTAGCCCCCCCCCCGCCTTGGCTACGTCCCTGCCTGGAAACTAGTGGTTCTTCTGCGGACCGGACCGGCGCGGCGGTGACTTGTCTGTGGTTTCCCGCAGCGGGCCAGGGATGTGCCGCTGTACAGACCAGCGGAGCGGTGGAAACTATATCGGCAGGGACAGACCGGACCCGGGCAGGGGCATCGATAGACGCATCTAAGGTCGCTTTGTGCCCGTATACGTGTTGTTTTAGACGATGGCGTGTCGTTTTTGTGGACTTGAGATTACCAGGTGGTGGTATCATAGGTGTACACAGGGGGGGGGGGGGGGGGCAAACGGGGAAATTGCCCCCCCCCCTGAAGGTCTTTACGTGCTTTGGTCGAAAAAATGAATTATTTTTATTTATTTTTTAAGAGAAAAATGGTGGAAATATGCCCTTTTAAAAATATAGTGGGCCAAATCCGGTGCGTTTTGTTTTGTTGGTAGGGGTACTTTATGCCCCCCTGAGCAAAAATTGCCCCCTCCTGGAGTAAATCCTGGGTACGCCACTGGGTGGTATTCTCATGAGCGTCGGAAGCGGGGGGGGGGGGGGGGGGCGTCCCCTAACATTTCCAGATGTTAGTATTACGCCTATGGGCGTTGCATGGAAATAATCGTTTTCAAAATTCCTCAGTCTCCCCAACTTTCAGGTGGCGACGCCCTTGGGTATTGCCAAGGTTGCGATGGACCAACACCTTGACCGTGCATTGATTGACCAATAGATTGACTGTACAATTGACCTGTACATGTATTGGTCTATGCTTGCCACTGCGTGTTGATAATGGAAGACACTTACCGCCTAATTAATTACTCTGCAGACCTGTTTCTGTTTACCTTGAGGAAATTAATTCATGATTCATATTGAATGGCTATTTCTTTTCCGCATTTGTCGTATTCTCCTACAGAATACATGGGCGCCATATAGCCTGAGTTGCTGAGGCGCCCTAAAGCCCAAATCAGCATCATCCTACAGAATTACATTATTGTTCTTAAAAGTAGCATTATAACTGTCAAGAGATGCAACTGAAGTACAAGGGCAACGTGTGGACGCGGATGAGGCTTGGCTGCTGGAATCATTCGTGACATTACAGAGATTTTACGATCAGCGAACTGTCCAACGTAGGCGTGTGCCTCGACTTGCCCTGTTTATGTCACCTTATCAAGTTTCCCGGTTTCGGATCGTTATCGTGGAATTTCCATGACTTGCAGCTGGTGGCGCGACTCCTCTTCGACCTGCCTGACGTCTGATCGCGCAGCCGGCACCGTCCACGGAGCGGTGACGCGGCGCGTGCGGTGACGGCGGCCCGTGACGGTGGCCCGCGGACGCCGCCGGCCGCTGACCTTGTCCGGCCGGCCTGTGACGTAACAGGTGTGTGACGTCATCGGTCCGGCGGCGGCCCGGCGCCGCGCTCAGTCGCCGCGCTGGAGCTGGAACCGGAGCCGACGCCGGCGGTGCGCTCGTCACTTGGTCACGTGCTGAACACACGCCGGAGCTGCGCCGTGTTACGGCGGCTTGTCAGCGTGTTCGCTGTTGCGGCTGACTGTGCTGACTGTGCTGACTAGCGGGCGGCTGTGCTGGTGAAGCGGACGGCGCGGACGGCGCGGCGCTGTGAGCGGTGAACAGTGAGCGGTGAACAGCGAGCGGTGATCGCGGTGATCGCGGTGATCGCGGTGATCGCGGTGTCGGTGCCGGGTGGCGGCTATGTCAGACTGAGGGGTCGGTGCTTCTGACGGACGGTGCGGTACACCGTGCGGCAGTGTAGGTGTTCAGCCGCCGCCGCTTGATGTGGCCCCGCGGTGAAAAGGCGGCCCAGTACGTGCCCGTCTCCCAGCTGGAGGACGGCGACTCCGACATGGCCCACTTCGATGTGAGTACCGAGTGACCTGTGTGTCACAGACGGGAGCCCGGCTGGCCGGCGCCGCCTCGAAAGCTCCGCAATCACACCGTCATACCACATTCACTCAGCTGGGGGAGCGTTCGTGAAGCAGCGGGATGTCCCAATCTATCCTTCGAGTCCGGTGCATTGCACGCTGGGACGGCCAGTCAAGCTGGTTCGAGCCATGGATAGAACAATCTGCTCCGAAAACTGGGCAGCTCCTGGTCGGGCCGGACGGATTCTCGGTATATCGTGAGTCGTGACTCGTGGAATCTCGCCTCACCTCGTGTAGCTCAATGATTAACATTTTTACCAGTTTCCTGTGCTTCGCCAGGCACATTCTGGGCACGATCAGTTCCGGTCAGATTGCGGCACTAGGTACACCAGGCGAGCAATTACAGGATTAGCCACAGACAGATGTACCCGTGGATTTACTCAAAGACATGTGTACGGCAAACGCTTATATCGTCATTTACACTCCCGGTAAAAAATGCCAGTTATTTCGTTGTGTTTGTGCCATAGTGCATGTAACATCAATGCTGAAACTTCAAAGGTTCGTTTTTTTAAAGATTAGGAAGTTTTGTCGTGAAGCTCAGACCAGGTAGTATTAAACATGCGACTGACCAGGCACGTAGCCAGGATTTCGTCCAGGGGGTGCGGAGCCTCGAAAGGGCCCCCTTCCCGGGCGCTGAAAGGCCCCCTTCCCAAGCGTTAAAAGGGCCAAACAAAACGGATGAAAGGCACGCTACAAGGATCGAAAATGCAGTATGACAGGTGTGGCATGGGCCATACCAACTTTTAGGAGCTGTAGTTAGCGAACTGCCATATCAACTTTGGAACCAGCAGCTCCAATTTGGAATCAGCTATACCAATTTGGAATATTTTTGAAGCTCAAGACCTGGAACTCTTAAACAAATTGCGCCGCGTAGCGGCGTGCAAATTTTGAATCTTATGCCCTGGATATGCTTTCTTATCAATGCGTCGCATTGCGTATGGTGCGGACCTTTAAAAAGGCTATATTGTGCGTTTAAAGGTACGGTATAAAAGTGCTGGTGAACTATTTTGACCAATTATATAGGAAAGTAGCAACATAACACATAAATCCGCCGCGCCGAGAAAAAAAAAATGCGCCGAAAAAAACAAACAAATAATAATAATAATAATAATAATAATAATAATAATAATAATAATAATAATAATAATAATAATAATAATAATAATAATAATAATAGTAATAATAATAATAATAATAATAATAATAATAATAATAATAATAATAATAATAATAATAATAATAATAATAATAATAATAATAATAATAATAATAATAATAATAATAATAATAATAATAATAATAATAATAATAATAATAATAATAATAATAATAATAATAATAATAATAATAATAATAATAATAATAATAATAATAATAATAATAATAATAATAATAATAATAATAATAATAATAATAATAATAATAATAATAATAATAATAATAATAATAATAATAATAATAATAATAATAATAATAATAATAATAATAATAATAATAATAATAATAATAATAATAATAATAATAATAATAATAATAATAATAATAATAATAATAATAATAATAATAATAATAATAATAATAATAATAATAATAATAATAATAATAATAATAATAATAATAATAATAATAATAATAATAATAATAATAATAATAATAATAATAATAATAATAATAATAATAATAATAATAATAATAATAATAATAATAATAATAATAATAATAATAATAATAATAATAATAATAATAATAATAATAATAATAATAATAATAATAATAATAATAATAATAATAATAATAATAATAATAATAATAATAATAATAATAATAATAATAATAATAATAATAATAATAATAATAATAATAATAATAATAATAATAATAATAATAATAATAATAATAATAATAATAATAATAATAATAATAATAATAATAATAATAATAATAATAATAATAATAATAATAATAATAATAATAATAATAATAATAATAATAATAATAATAATAATAATAATAATAATAATAATAATAATAATAATAATAATAATAATAATAATAATAATAATAATAATAATAATAATAATAATAATAATAATAATAATAATAATAATAATAATAATAATAATAATAATAATAATAATAATAATAATAATAATAATAATAATAATAATAATAATAATAATAATAATAATAATAATAATAATAATAATAACAATAACAATAATAACAATAGCAATAGCACTAGCAATAACAATAACAATAACAATAACAATAACAATGACGATGATGACGACGACGATGACGACAATGACGACAATGACGACAATGACGACAATGACGACAATGACGACAATGACGACAATGACGACAATGACGACAATGACGACAATGACGATGATGATGACGACGATGATGATGATTTGCCCACCCCAAACTCCATATCTCCGCCATTGCCTCTATCTGTCTGCACCTCCCTCCCCTCCTAAAACGGCAGCGCCCTGCGCCACTCTTTCTGCTCCCCCACCCCGGGCCGGAGGACCAACAGTCCGTTGACGCCACCCACATGTCACCAGACGTGGGTCAATTGCGTCAGGCTGCGGTCAGTCTGTCATGACATCATTGTGGTCAGAGACGGGCGGTGGGCGGGGTAGACGGAGGACATATACATTATATACATATACATTAAAGGGACATTGCCACCTTTCTGAAAGTTGTCAAATATACGCCGGTTGTACCCGAAAATATGAAGTAAGTGCTGCTGAAAACGATGGTGATATTTTTTTTTTTCTCTCGAAAGCTTCACTCAATTTATAATAATTAAGTTTTTAAAATTTGGGTTGATGACGTCATTATTGAGCTAAATAGAGCTATAGATAAATCCTTTACGCTGCCAAAGTTTGGCACAATTTTTGTCAGACAATTCTGGCGATTCAAATACAAGCAAATCTTGTATATATCACTGCGATTCTCCACCCCGTGCTCTTGATGTGATTTTCAAAACAAGTACTACAACATAATCATCTATTTTATAACAGGGAATCAGTACCAATTGGCTGTAGGACGTAGGTACCTATTATACCGCATACGTAGGTACCAGGTAAACTGTGTCGCACTCACTTGAACACCGATGTCTTGTCACTGAAAGCTCCACATTCCACACATCGAATTCTTGGCATTGTTTTAAAATTGCATTAGAGTTTCACTTTATAGAAGTCTAGTTATCCTGATATAACCCACGGTAAATATAATACACCCAGCGATCGAGAAACGAAACGCGTAAATATCTCCAAGGTTTACCTTAAAACAAGTCGACTATCATCACCATTGGGTAAAGAGAGACGACGTCATCGGCTTTAAACCCTTATGCAAATACACGTGGGGTTTATTTGTTTCAATTGTCAAGACCAAGCTCGAATTTCTTTTCGAATAGACCTATGTGGTTGTTTTAACTGCTACCCTACTTAATTTCAAAGCAAATCCAACAACATGGCTATCTCAACTCAAAACTAATGTTAAGGTGGGAATGTCCCTTTAAGGACATACAAATTAGACATATAGATTAGAGGACTTATACATTATATACGCATGTCTGTCATGTGTGGGACTGTGTCGACATTTGTGACTGCGCCAGTGACGTACGGTACTGACCGCGGGCCTGCGTGCAGGCTGGGTGTAAATAAGCAATGCTCGTGTGCCCGGAACTTCTGTACAGGTACTGGCCTGCGTGCAGGTTGGGTGTAAATAAGCAATGCACGTGTGCCCGGAACTTCTGTACAGGTACTGGCGTCAGGTCCGTGGCGAGGGTTGTACGGGTCGCATGACAGCATCGTCTTCACTTGGTGGGCAGTGGCATGCACATCCGCTGTGCCACCGGGATAAGCAGCTAACTAGGCCGACTGAAGACACGGAGGTCCGCCGCCGTTTGTTTCACGCACCAGTTGTCTGTTTCTCGGCCGGTGGCTCTAACCGCGGCTCGTGGGCCGTGAATGTGTGAGGTTCAGCGGGCCGGAGCGTCTGATGCTGCCCAGCAGATGGTGACCGGTCAGACGACGGCGGGCCGGCGACCCATCTCTGATGTCAGCTGATGCTGGCCGACAGACGGTGACAGGTCAGACGACGGCGGGCCGGCGGCCCATCTCTGATGTCAGCTGATGCTGGCCGACAGACGGTGACCGGTCAGACGACGGCGTGCCGGCGGCCCATCTCTGATGTCAGCTGATGCCGCCCAGCAGACGGTGACCGGTCAGACGACGGCGGGCCGGCGGTCCATCTCTGATGTCAGCTGATGCTGGCCGACAGACGGTGACCGGTCAGACGACGGCGGGCCGGCGGCCCATCTCTGATGTCAGCTGATGCTGGCCGACAGACGGTGACCGGTCAGACGACGGCGGGCTGGCGGTCCATCTCTGATGTCAGCTGATGCCGCCCAGCAGACGGTGACCGGTCAGACGACGGTGGGCCGGCGACCCATCTCTGATGTCAGCTGATGCTGCCCAGCAGACAGTGACCGGTCAGACGACGGTGGGCCGGCGACCCATCTCTGATGTCAGCTGATGCTGCCCAGCAGACAGTGACCGGTCAGACGACGGTGGGCCGGCGACCCATCTCTGATGTCAGCTGATGCTGGCCGACAGACGGTGACCGGTCAGACGACGGCGGGCTGGCGGTCCATCTCTGATGCCAGCTGATGTCAGCTGATGCTGCCCAGCAGACGGTGACCGGTCAGACGACGGCGGGCTGGCGGTCCATCTCTGATGTCAGCTGATGCTGGCCGACAGACGGTGACCGGTCAGACGACGGCGGGCCGGCGGCCCATCTCTGATGTCAGCTGATGCTGGCCGACAGACGGTGACCGGTCAGACGACGGCGGGCCGGCGGTCCATCTCTGATGTCAGCTGATGCTGGCCCAGCAGACGGTGACCGGTCAGACGACGGCGGGCCGGCGGCCCATCTCTGATGTCAGCTGATGCTGGCCCAGCAGACGGTGACCGGTCAGACGACGGCGGGCCGGCGGCCCATCTCTGATGCCAGCTGATGTCAGCTGATGCTGCCCAGCAGACGGTGACCGGTCAGACGACGGCGGGCCGGCGGCCCATCTCTGATGTCAGCTGATGTCAGCTGATGCTGCCCAGCAGATGGTGACCGGTCAGACGACGGCGGGCCGGCGACCCATCTCTGATGTCAGCTGATGTCAGCTGATGCTGCCCAGCAGACGGTGACCGGTCAGACGACGGCGGGCCGGCGACCCATCCCTGATGTCAGCTGATGCCGGCCGACAGACGGTGACAGGTCAGACGACGGCGGGCCGGCGACCCATCTCTGATGTCAGCTGATGCCGGCCGACAGACGGTGACCGGTCAGACGACGGCGGGCCGGCGACCCATCTCTGATGTCAGCTGATGTCAGCTGATGCTGGCCGACAGACGGTGACCGGTCAGACGACGGCGGGCCGGCGACCCATCTCTGATGTCAGCTGATGTCAGCTGATGCTGGCCGACAGACGGTGACCGGTCAGACGACGGCGGGCTGGCGGTCCATCTCTGATGTCAGCTGATGTCAGCTGATGCCGCCCAGCAGACGGTGACCGGTCAGACGACGGCGGGCTGGCGGTCCATCTCTGATGCCAGCTGATGCTGGCCGGCGTCCGTTTCAAGCCCCGCCCGGCCAGTCGTCTCGCTCCCATTCTCAACGCTGCCCGCGAACCGAGAGACATGCCTACTTGTCTCGTTATTATCAGAACCTGCCGCGGCCGGAGAAATGGACTCACACGGCCTGTTGCAGGGGGCAGATCAACAAGCTTTATCACTGGCTCTCTCCACGTTAAAGGGACTATCCCACCTTAACATTATATTTGAGTTGAGATGGCCATTTTTATGGCTAGGCATTGAAATTAAGTATGGTAGCAGTTAAAACAACCACAATGATCTAATCAAAAAGATATTGGAGTTTGATTTTGACATCCGTAAAAAATAAGGCCCATGTGTATTTGAATATGGCCTCTAAACCGACAGCGTCGTCTCTTTACCCAACTGGTAATGATAGTCGACTTGTTTTAAGGTCAGCCTTGGAATATTTTCGTCTTTCGTTTCTAGATCCCCGAGTGGTTCGCAATCTAAGCCAATCTAGACACCGGGTGGTTCGCTTTTTCTGCGCAATAGATGTCGACAAAAAATTGTGCCATATATTTGGCAGCACAAAGGATTTCCCTGTTATAAAAAAATGACGTCACCAACCCAACTTTCCGCTTAAAACTAAAAGTTCCAAGATAATCAAGATAAAGATCTTCCAAGATGATTATTTTTTCTCGGAAAAAGTTCACGAACATGTTCAGCTGACCTCGCCTGACATGTAGACATACAATTAAGTGTGATCCGACAACTTTCACAAAGGTGGGACAGTCCCTTTAACCCGCGCACTGCAGGGGGGGGGGGGTTGATTTCCGCCCTCCTCAGGTTTTTCGCAAATAGCGAGAAAAAACGGCGGCGCGCAGCGCCGCCGAGCTTTGACATACCTGTTAGGACATCAATTGCGCACACTTTGGAAAAAAATAACCTCGGGTCATCTGAGGTCAGGTCACCAGACCAGATCCAGTGACCCCACCTCCAAAAACGTTTGCAGTTGTGCCAAAGCCAGAGTTTTTCACCGATCAGTTTGAAACTTACAGGGTGTCATGAGGGCATAAGTACTTACAATTCGTTTATCTCGGAATTTTGATATCGGTGACCGAAGGTCAGGTCAATTTCGTGACCTCCCCATAATAAGTCAATGGGACAATATTCAAATGATTCCTATTTCAAGGATATGCATGATATTAGTCCAATTACTTCTGGATCATGTTATTATAGGATATGCTTGATGATCCAAGTGCAAGTTTTGTTCAGTGACCCCTATGGGGTCATTTGAGGTCATCCGAGGTTACCATCACTTTTTTTTGTCAATAACTCGCGACATAATAAAGATAGAGAATAAAAACCGACATCAATGTGTTTTTCTCGTCGAGACACGTCTCCCTATATGCAACATGACTTACTTGGGTCTTGACCTCAGGTCAAGGTCACGTGACCTGAAGTCAAATTTTGAAGTTGACCTAACACGAACACCATGTATATCATTCAAAGTGCCTTGACGAGGCAAACACAATGGCGTAAACAGTTTTCCGTTATCTTTATTAGGTAAAAAGTTTTTAGCGAAAAAAACAGTTTTGCAAAAAACAATTTTTTCCCCTTTTTGACCTCTGGAGTCTGGAGCCTCAAATATTGACCTGACATCAAATTTAAGGACACCCTGTCGATTTAAAATTTCAATGGCTGGCGATCGATATTGTCCGTTTGTTTCTAGCTAGCATAGTTTCCGAGATATATGGGAATTTCTGGAGCGAAGTCCTAAAACAGGAAAAACTAGACAATTTGACCTTTGATGACCTCTGGTGACCTCAATTTTGACCTGACCTAAAAAAATGCTGAAATACTTTCGATAGAACTTGTATCAAGCTATCAAATGCCGTGTTCCGCTTGTCGCTATGTTGCGTAGTTTTCGAGATCTCAGGGGGGGGGGGCGGAAATCAACCCCCCTGCAGTTGGTGTTCGGCGCAAACCCCCTGCAGTGCGCGGGTTAACAGCCAGGTCTCCATCTGTGGAGTTGTTCTTCGTGTACCACTTTTCTTCCACGTGTAAGAACCACAGGTCGACGGGCTAATCGTGTTGCGATCCGCTGAGAATACCACACCTGTGTTGCCGTCTCTCGGCCCGGTTCAGCCGGTCTGGCCGTCCTTGACCTACAGCGGCTCCCGTGGCCGTTACTCCAGGTGATCACCCCTGAGTCAGGTTCTGTTGTACCCACGGCCATGGCTTACCATAGTGTCAGGGACCGACCCGGCAGGATCCTCTGCTGGCCAGACGCACTCACGTACTGCTCATATATCACGTGTTCAGCTGGGTTTGTTGAGCGGTCTGCCTGGCGCCAGATTGGTTATTTGAAATGGATGCTTCGATTGAGGTGGCCGAGCGTTTCACTCAATGGCTGAGCTGATGTTATTACCTCAGAGTAGCGACAGAGTCGGACCATGTCTGGTCGGATGTTTCGCTTTACACAAAGCCATTCACTGCTAAGACTGATTGTGAGGGGGCATTTGACAAGCTTTGAACAAGCTCCAGTTTTTATTTCATCCCTGTCACCAGCGACAATGAGCGATCGTTCAACTTAAACCGAGTTAAGAGGCTACTACCCTTCCAAATGCGTTCCCAGCACACGAGAGTCGACCGTAAAAAGCGGCTTCTCACCGGTTTTTCTTCATGTGAATGGGGCTCCGTGTCGGATCGAAGGCTGGGCTCTCAGGTAGGGCCGGTCGCCGCACAGTCGCAGACGAAAGTGAAAGTCATCGAGCGACTGCGTTGAGCCGACACGGCGGGTGGTTAGCTGCCTCCTTCCGTCCCTCCATCCCTCGTTCCCTACTCCCTCCTCGTCCTATCTCCGCCCTGCGTTGAGCCGACACGGCGGGTGGTTAGCTGCCTCCTTCCGTCCCTCCATCCCTCGTTCCCTACTCCCTCCTCGTCCTATCTCCGCCCTGCGTTGAGCCGACACGGCGGGTGGTTAGCTGCCACCTTCCGTCCCTCCATCCCTCGTTCCCTACTCCCTCCTCGTCCTATCTCCGCCCTGCGTTGAGCCGACACCTGCCGTTGAGCCGTCTTCCTCAGGACAGGTCCCGGGTGGTCCGCCGCCACTCTGCATCCTGTCCCCTCCCAGCCCTGCTGTTGAGCCTGCTCCCTAGTGGCCGGGGCCGGGCGGCGCTGCAGCTTTACTGGGGGTCGGCCTGCCGCCAGTTCCGGGTCACCTTGGCGGCTCTGTCGGGAGGCCAGCGGGCCGGCTGGGCCGGCTGGGCCGACCGATCACTGCCGGCACCGGTGCCGGCATCGGCTGCTGCTCCGGACACCTAATACCTATACACCTGATAGACGGGCTGCAACGGACGGCTTATAGGCGAGATCTGCCTCGGTCTAGTTTACCCAGCGCCTTTTTGGTCGGTTTTCGCTCAACTCGATACCGACATTTATATCGAATGTGTTATGCGACCGTCACTAGGTTTTCAGCCTGCGCGTGGGTGGACGCCCACTGTAGCACCGCTCCTGCGCAGGGAACTCGACCTTACCAGCTGACCCGGCGAGCGGACAGCTGACCTATACAGTATACAGCCGCACGCACCCCCACGTGGCCTCGTCCTCTGCTACACCTGGTCTCACTGCACCTCGGCTGTGACTGTGGTGTGGTCCGCAGCTTTACCGTGATTCCACTGGGTCTGCAGAGAGACCTCGGCTGTGACTGTGGTGTGGTCTGCAGCTTTACCGTGATTCCACTGGGTCTGCACAGAGCCCTCGGCTGTGACTGTGGTGTGGTCCGCAGCTATACCGTCATTCCACTGGGTCTGCAGAGAGTCCTCGGCTGTGACTGTGGAGTGGTCCGCAGCTTTACCGCCATTCCACTGGGTCTGCAGAAAGACCTCGGCTGTGACTGTGGTGTGGTCTGCAGCTTTACCGTGATTCCACTGGGTCTGCACAGAGCCCTCGGCTGTGACTGTGGTGTGGGCCGCAGCTTTACCGTGATTCCACTGGGTCTGCAGAGAGACCTCGGCTGTGACTGTGGTGTGGTCCGCAGCTTTACCGTGATTCCACTGGGTCTGCAGAGAGCCCTCGGCTGTGACTGTGGTGTGGTCCGCAGCTTTACCGTGATTCCACTGGGTCTGCAGAGAGACCTCGGCTGTGACTGTGGTGTGGTCCGCAGCTTTACCGTGATTCCACTGGGTCTGCAGAGAGCCCTCGGCTGTGACTGTGGTGTGGTCCGCAGCTTTACCGTGATTCCACTGGGTCTGCACAGAGCCCTCGGCTGTGACTGTGGTGTGGGCCGCAGCTTTACCGTGATTCCACTGGGTCTGCAGAGAGCCATCGGCTGTGACTGTGGTGTGGTCCGCAGCTTTACCGTGATTCCACTGGGTCTGCAGAGAGACCTCGGCTGTGACTGTGGTGTGGTCTGCAGCTTTACCGTGATTCCACTGGGTCTGCAGAGATACCTCGGCTGTGACTGTGGTGTGGTCCGCAGCTTTACCGTGATTCCACTGGGTCTGCCGAGAGCCCTCGGCTGTGACTGTGGTGTGGTCCGCAGCTTTACCGTGATTCCACTGGGTCTGCAGAGAGACCTCGGCTGTGACTGTGGTGTGGTCCGCAGCTTTACCGTGATTCCACTGGGTCTGCAGAGAGCCCTCGGCTGTGACTGTGGTGTGGTCCGCAGCTTTACCGTCATTCCACTGGGTCTGCACAGAGTCCAGCCTAGGAGTGTGGGTCTGTAGTTCTCGCAGCTTTACCGTGATTCCACTGGGTCTGCAGAGAGCCCTCGGCTGTGACTGTGGAGTGGTCCGCAGCTTTACCGTCATTCCACTGGGTCTGCAGAGAGCCCAGTGGCCCCAGCCTTGGAGTGTGGGTCTGTACTCTGTAGTTCTGTTCCACTGTTATTCCCTGGCAGCGGGACGTTACCTGGCGGCCTGTACATGCGCGGCTCACGGCCACGTCCACACCTCACCATAGGCGTACACAGGGGGGGGGGGTCTATTGCCCCATCCCCCTGCAGGTCTGTACGTGCCCCCTTTGGTCGAAAAAATAATGTTTTTTCAAAGATTTTTGTTGTTGAAAATATACCCTTTTAAAAATATAGTGGGCCAAATCCGGATATTTTTTTTTGGTGGGGGTACTTTATGCCCCCCTGAGCAAAAATTGCCCCCTCCTGGAGTGAATCCTGGGTACGCTACTGCACCTCCCCCCCCCCCTCGCCCCGCCCACCCCACCTTGCCCCGGTAGTGGGCGGCCACCGAGCGACTGCCGGAGCGCATCCCATCATGTCTGTGGCAGTCAACAGTCGGACAGATAGCAGCCTCAGCGCCGGCACGGGAACTCGTCGCCAGCAATGGCACATATGACCGACTTACCACTATTGTGTCCAGTCCTAAAGGCGATCAGTTCCGATTCGTATGTCGAACATTTGTAGAATATACATTTTAGAGAGATGTGTGTATGAGTTCCATAAACGGATCCCAAATCCAAGAAGCCTCGATAATATCTCACTGGAAAATGCAGCAGTGGATCTTGGATCCCAGCGGATCTCTAGATGAAATTTAGCAGCTTAGTATTTCTTCATACATAACTGTATTGGGAGCTGCAGCGATCCTTGTTCGGAACGCAGCGGCCTGTCCGTGTTTCCCTGACGCAATGTACGCTGGCGTGTCATGCGGCTGACCTGAACTCTCACAGCGAGCTGCACCGCTGACGTCATCTGATGTCGGAACCAATCTGTGAACGGAACGTGGCGTATTGCTCAACGTTAACCGCCTGTCGGCGTGAAGTGATAGCTCAACGTTAACCGCCTGTGTCTGAAGTGATAGCTCAACGTTAACCGCCTGTGTCTGAAGTGATAGCTCAACGTTAACCGCCTGTGTGTGAAGTGATAGCTCAACGTTAACCGCCTGTGTCTGAAGTGATAGCTCAACGTTAACCGCC